>JAAXOA010000009.1:0-77714 GCA_036561885.1 Salina celebensis | reverse complement strand
TATTGGAATTGGGAGAGGAAAATTATTTACCCGTACCTGCGTCATCTTTTATCACGTTTAGAGATGTCATCGTCACCCGCAGACCAAGGAAACCTAACTAAACTGCACCCTGAAGACGACGGTGTTATTGACGAATCAGTCAATTCTGTTACTCCAATCAAGATCCAGCCTGCGAACAATAAAATTTTTAGTTAACTTCCACATATTAAACTGCCAACCGCACTGTTGTTTTCTTTCAAATCTAACCATAAGAGACTATTTAATAGCCTCACATGGTTTTTGAAGTAATTTTTGTTTGTTCATTTTCCTACCCCAGTAATGGGTGCTTTTAAAACATTTTAAAACACGTCTAAAATTTTGTGCTTTTACCTTTTTCCCACTGTACAATATCCTCAACGAAAATTGCTAAGACAGAGTAAATATTTTACGACAATTTTGCACGGTAATTTGCGTAAAGGCATACACTGGCGTTAACAGATATTATAAGTTCATATTAACAGTTAGCCAGGTAAGCTTATACTTTAAGATTTTACTAGATTAGATTGCATTTCTTCTCCAACTGGTGTGTGTAATAAAAAGCTCTATAAGTTTTGCGAGAATAACTAGATTTGTACACACATGAACATTTTCCACAGACAAACATGAACTTTTTTTATCTTTGAATTGAAGCGGTGGTAGGATATTTTTTCTGATGATGTTGATAGATGAGTCTCTCCTTTAGAGCAAGAAACATTTTCATAATATTTGGGTATTTTCTTGTGTTAGTATCATGAGAAGAGTTCTTCTGAGAGTAAACATATTATTTGCACTATACAACTTTTTACAGAGGATGGAGGAAATGGGGAAGATGAGAGTGTGCGAGCATGGGTTTTATATTGGTTTTATACTCCTACCTACGTGTGCTCATCATGATAGCATGAAAATGTTGGAAGTAACTTGGGCAAGCATTCCAAATCAAGTGATGGAAAGGTATGAAACTGTTATGAACATATGGTGAACATTTTTGTTTAGCATCCGTCAGCATTTTTAACGGGAATCCATGCAAGTCTTGGAACGCTACGAACTAAGTTTGTCTATTTAATAGATACAATAGTTGATTTTATTTTAGGGAAAGACCTTTTTGAGAATTTATCAAATGTATTTATTTCCAATGAAATGCATGAAAATAGATTTGGATGATGATGAAAAATTATTGGAAATTGGAATACTGCTATCCTATGATAAAATGTAACATGATAAAGCAAAACGAGTGTCTGAAGCCACCCGGTGCACGGTGTGGTGTCCCCAAACAGCAGCGGTAAACATATGATTTCTGCATTCACTAGATGCGGTTTGCTGTGGTGTTTTTCACCTATTGCGAGAACTTGAACAAAAAGAAGATCATTTAGAGAAGCTAAAAGTTTTAAAAATCACCTGAAGCCTGAACGAGCATATTTCAGGGTAATTAATTTTCAAATTATATTATTTGTAAAACGTAGTTACACCTGACATTAGGCTAGTGTGTCTAAAAGGTCTAGTCTATCATCGGCTATCACTTTAATTAGCATTGAAATATAGATTTAGTGCTTACTTAACTTCAATATCCAACTGGTACGGTGTCATTTCCGAAAAGGAAGGTTTCAAGTAGCCTCCAGTTGAAAGGTGAAGAACTCATTCGCCCAGCAAGATGGAATTTCCGGAGATGGGAAAACAGTGTGCCCACACTGACTGCAAACAACTTGATTTTCTTCCAACCTCTTGCAGCCACTGCTCAAAACCTTTTTGCAAGCAGCATCTGTCGCCATTCGTCCATGTTTGTCAAGGGTTTAAAGATAATGTTTTAACGGACAAGGACCTGGAGGCACGGGAAAAAGAACGATGGCAAGTCAAGTGCTATTTTACAGGATGCTCCAAAAAAGATCTGATGCCGATGTACTGTCCTCATTGTAATCAACACTTTTGTTTGGCCCACCGTCACCAGGATCAGCATAGGTAACATTTTCTTTAAAACAATTTTTGCTGTTTCTTCAAAACTGCCCAAAACCTGAAATCATTTGATTCGTCCTTTTTCAGTTGTCCTGTTAAAGATGAGGAGAAGGCAAAAGCTTTGAAGCTTGCAATGAAAGCTGACGACACGTCAAAAGCAGCTAAAGAACACCAAAACAAACTCAAAGAAGATATCAACGCTAAACTGGAAGGAGCCAAAGCTGAAGGAGGTTCCAAAGGAGCGATGGCGGCTAAACTACAACTAATGCGTTTGAAAGGTCGCTGTAAAGGAGATAATGCTGTACCTCAGGCCGAGCGAATATTCTTTTCAATTACTTGTCCACATCCTCAGCAAAATCCTAAACCACTCGATGTCTGGCTCAACAAAACATGGTCACTTGGGAAAGCGGTAGACTTCATGGCGAGACAAGCCCGTGTTAAGAATCGCAATAATAAACCAGATGCTCCTATGCTCCACTTTTTCAAAGACGATACCTGCTTATCTACTGCGTTTGACAAAACGTTTAAAGATTTGTTAAACGAAGGCCTGATAAATGACGGAGACTCGTTAGTATTTAAACTTGTCGAGAAACAATAGCCGTAGCGTAAAGAATCCATTTTTCTACGTGTAGGATTATAAGAAGCACGGTTAAAAGTATTCAAGTTCCGTGTTAATTGTATTGTGAATTTGTGATACTAAATACAGGAAACCATTTTTTTTTTGTTAAATTGAATTCTAAAAATAATTAATCAATGGAATTTCTAAAGATTTATTAAAATATTTGTCAAAAAGTAACGAAAATGTTTTCTCACTTGTTTCTTTCTCAGAATACCTCATAACGGTCTGTTCAAAATGCTCTGGCAAAGATCATCATCATTAATGGTGCATCAGTACTTCCGGAAGATATCGATGTCATGCCGGTCATACACAACTAAAGTCGGTAGTCTATCCGCAAAGAATGTCAGCACCCCCGAGGCATCCACTGCTAAAGACTTGATCCTCTACAAGTTTGAATCGCCGCGATTTTTTAAGTTTTTAAATATCTTTGCGATAACTCAATACAGTGTATGGATGTTTATCAGTGTATCCAGTATGTCAATGATTGACGTACCCGTTCCAGAAATGACGAAGAAAGAAGAAGAAGATGCACCATTTTGGAAGAAAATTAATCTAGGAAGTGACAAATACAAGTATGGCCTGGCACTTGGATCAGCGATTATGGGTATGTTCCAAAAATCGTATAATAATTCCACTCCCGCAGGGGCCATTTCCACCAACCAAGCAGATATATTTTTAATTTTGTTTATAAATTTAGGGTTCGGAATCCTGTGCGCAAGTTGGTTATACACTTTAAGGTCCGTAAGGTATCTAGTCCTGCGGAAAGACGCCAAGACTGTTTCATTTGTGACGTACGCACCCTTTGGAAGGAACAGAATTATGGAAGTGCCTATAACTAATGTAAGAACAACATGTAACTTTAATTATGAGTGTGCATTTAAGTCGAAGTTTTTGTGATTTTAGATAAGCGCAGAAGGATCACGGACCTCTGGAGCTTCCCAGATGCCAGTCAAAGTCAAGGGAAAAAAGATGTTTTATCTGTTGGAGTTACGAGATGGGAAGTTTATCCACCCTCAACTATTCGATAAAACAGTTGGAACAAAACGAAAATTAATCTGATTTAATTTTTGTTCCTTCGTGCATGCACCCTCTTATTTTTATGTAGTAAAAAATGTACATCCAAAACCTATTTTTACTGGCTGAATAAATCGAATAAATTGTAAAAATGGTTTTCGTTTTCGTTATGTTATCATAAAGAACTGGTAGAGAACGTGTTGGAATTTGGAATTGTTTTTCTACATCGCATCTAATGTCGATTAATATCGAAGTGATTTTCACGAAAAAAGAAAAGAAAAAAAGAAACGCACGAGAAAATGAAAAACAAAAATTGAATCTCTCTTGAAAGAAAATCGAAAGCTTCAATGCGTGTGCGTGCATATGTGCGTTGTTCTTGCATTTATGTGAGACATTTTCTCCAAGAAATGGCCAGAGAAAACGATTAAGAAAAATGAAAAGCTGGAAAATGCGACCCTACAATTGATTGCTGAATTTTACCTTCGCCCGCATGATTCAATTTGTCCAATTTTGGGATTAATGGCTCTAGTGGGTCTACTGTCTCAATCGATATCTTTATAAATTGTTTACTCGTGCTTAAACGTTACGTGCTCGACTGTAAAAGGTACCTTAACTTGGATAATTGTTACCCCTAGCCCTATAATTGTTTGTTTAAAATACTGAGTCAAAGTTGTTGCTTCTTTGTGTAATGGTTTTTTTAAAATAACAGACCGTCATCAATCAGATCAATCTTTGGAAAAAATGGGCTCTCAGGGAACGCAGATTAATCCGGACATCTTATTTGACCGCGAGTTCATTAGGGAGTGTGGGATTTCCTCGCAGGACATGGAGCCTTTGTCTCAACCAAGTCAGGAAGCCCAATGCCAACCAGGTGCAAACCCTGATTCCTACGGAATCGAAGAAAACGACGAAAATGGCATGGTAGAAGCGACTAAACGTGTCAAATCCAGGAATCACAAGGGAAGAGTTTCGAAGACAAAAGTTAAGATAGAGATTCGCAGCGTTTCCAAGAAAAAGAAGGATTCCTCCTGGAAGAATACTGATAAAAAAGAAAAGAAGGACGGGACTGATTCCTCCCGGAAGAAGACTGATAAAAAAGAAAAGAAGGAAGGGACTGATTCCTCCCGAAAGAAGACTGATAAAAAAGAAAAAAAGGAAGGGACTGATTCCTCCCGAAAGAAGACTGATAAAAAAGAAAAAAAGGAAGGGACTGATTCCTTCCGGAAGAAGACTGATAAAAAAGAAAAGAAGAAAGGGACGCACAAGAAACAAAAACCAAGACGCACGCCAATGTACGAATTAAACCCTGGCCAGTTCGAGGGGACGATGAAACGTAGGATTGCTCGGGCGAAAAAATCCAAGGAATTTCATACCAGCATTAAGAAAAAATTGGATAAATTAATGGCGGAGAATCTTGCTCTTCGGTTACAAAATGAAGCGCTTCAAGTGATCTTCTGTTCCGGGTATTAGGAAAAGAAGCCTAAATTTTGTTTCTAAAATTGACAAATTGGTTATAAAAATCTCAAATGATTTCTTATGCTTTCAATAATATTATTATCCTTTGTGATCTGATAAACTTTCATAATTAATATGTATGAAATAAATTAATCAACTGCAGAAAAATAAATCTTTAAGTTCTATTTTTACTTATGAATAATTCTATAGTCAAACGTTCACTCTTAACGCATAAATTATCAGAGGGTCAATTAGTTCTCAGATTACAGTATATTAAGTAGTAATAGTTAGTCACATCATCTAACTAGAGTAGCCAGTAACATCAAAAAATCATCGGATTCTTCGTAAAGTATCCAAAACCAGAAATAATCACAAGCATCATACAACAGTTTATTAAATACACCTGTCCATTTTATTCTGCAGCATGCGTTTCTTCTGACATAATTATATTAATTCATAATTCATAGTGTAGTTCCGTAAAACAGCTAATTTAAATCTGAATACATCGTCAGAGTTCATTTTACTTGATGTGATAGCAAAATACCTACGAAAACAGATTTACAGGATTTTACATCAGATTTGAATTTAAATGACAATGAGGGGCATACTGATAATGACTCATTCCAACTTTCTTGGTAAACTTTGTCCAGTTTGGAACCATATAAAATCCAGCACTCAGGCTGTCCTTCAATCAAATCCAACTCAGTCAGTAATCAGTAACATCCAAGCACCATTTAACTCTTATCAAGATTAGAAGTTTTGACAACCAATTGTTGACAAAATGGGAAAAGTGTTTCCAATCATTGCTGTGATCTTTGTTGTTCTAGTGGTTTTCATGATGGTGCAAACAGGAGAGGTAAATCAAGTCGTAATAAAATCCATTTAACTCTAAAGCTAACAGCTAATCTCTAATCTGAGTTTTAATTTTTTTAGGCTCAACGTTGTCGGATTCGTGGAGAAGGTTGCGCCGTTGGACCGTGTGGAAACACTAATCCATGTTGCTGCTCTGGACGTTGCAATGTACGACGCGGTTTAGGTTGGGGATTCTGTACTTAAAGTGAATCAATGCAATCTTCAATTGGCAATGTAAAAACTACAATTGGCAATCCATTTGAAATAAAATAGAAAGTGAAATGCATCCAAAAATCAATTTCTCAATGTCCTTAGAACTCATCTCAAGCTTCTTCAGACATCACTCATAAAATTCCATCCTTTTTTGTTTTTTGTCTCAATGACTTTTTTTTGGAAATAGTTTACTCTGTAAGTGCCTCTTTTGGAAATGATATTTTTCAGATAATTACTCCATTTTATGATAGTCACGACTTTACATGCGGTACTAAACTGGTATACATTTCCGTTTCTCAGCCAAACCCACAAACAGTCACTCTCATTTGTAAACTGCTTCCTCAGCCGCAGAGATTTTCAAACTTCATTTTTCTTCCACAATTATGTTGCCAGCGCCATTCGTGATTTTGCACACAGGGCAGAGATTATGACCTTGAGGGCCCTTGAATGGAAATGGAGTTTAGATGGAATGACACTAGCTGTGTGTTGGGGCAACATGCAACTAACTCATATGCATCACTGTTTCAATGCTTTAACGATTACCAAAAGTAGCTTTATTTTAAAAGTTCAGCGAATGACACAATTACTTAATGGCCAACGTCAAGTTCACAGTTCACATCGAACTCGGTAGAATCAAGGTAGAAAAGCCATCATTAAACAATCCCAGGAGTAAACAGGTGTATTAAACTTCCTCAACTGCAATGCATGTGCGTTTTTTTTCAAACTTTAAAATGGTATGCGTGCAAGTTTCATTGGCAAAACAATAAAACCTTGCCAGTCTACGACAGTTTCTAGTCACGCTTTATACCAACATGATAAATGACGATGTCTGAAGGCGTTTCTCTACTCATGCGTAAACCATTTTCTTCTTGAAGTTTTGCTACACTTATTTTCAAATGGTCTATATTTTTCTAAAACAAATCTATAATGCATATAATCGACAAACAGTTTACGGTTACATAATACTTCCTTCTATGATTCAACATCTAAAATTGTCTATCTTCACGTGGTATTAATACTAAAACATAGCAAGGGAATTAATTGTTGTACAAGGTGTAGGTCATGATGAGTTATGGTTATCGCGTAAATACACATTTGTAATTTGTACTTTTCAAGAAATTGCAGCCTTAACCACTTCATTTTTGTTTCGCATCCATGTTTTTCTTTGATGGTTGAAACTCTCATGAACAAAAAACGGCTGCAGTGCAGTAGTAACTGGTCACAAAAATGTATGACGCCCTATTCGTATTTATAATCGCATGGCTAACACTTTACATATCCAATCTAACTTCCTACAGCGCGGTAATAATTACATTAGATTAGATGATGCGCAGACCTACATTTACTTTTTTTTTGGTGGCATATTATGGTCAAAATATTAATAACACAAAATTTTATGGATCGCACATAAAAAGAAAACCGAACTATTTTAAGTATCGCAACGCCCCAGAGAGTCGCGTCGTAGTCTCTAAGTTCTGACTCCTGTACTACAGACGTCATCAGGTTTACCTTTAGCAAAAAATGAAGATAATACTAAAAATTACCTGAGACTACATAATAAGGCGTTCTTCCATGAACGAAGTACTTTACCCTTTAAGCTCGCCATTATGATTTTATTATCTATACGCTTGCCTGTAGCCATAATGTACGCTCCCTGCAACATAAATTTGAGTATTTTAAGCAAGCATTGTTAGCCAACCATCCTGCATGAGAAAGACTTTGAGTAGAGCATGTTGGAACTCTTCGTTAGATTGTACTTAAAACGATTTGTATATAAATGCTGGAATAGCTTAATACGCGACTTTCAGTCTTGCAGCGTGCAAACTAAGAGGAACATTAGCGAAAAGAATTCAGGTTGAAAAGTCCATGAAACTGTTATATTTTTCAGTGACTCATTCCAGTTAGAGCTCATTCTTGAAGTGGAAGCCAAAGAAGGTACTTTCGCTCGCATATAGTTACGTAAGAAAATGCATGCAAAGCCATGCACATACTCAAAGGAACTAATCAACGCTAATCTACTATGTGCGAATAATCAAATTTCTCTTAAAATATCCAACATATTTTCGGTTTTTCAGATACGGCCTTGGATTTTTTAGTTTTCTTATACAGAAGAATACGTTGTGCAGGTACTTTTAGAAGTTCATACCAAAAACTGTGACAAAATGGATTCTTCAAAGGTATTGCATCGCATTACATTGTGATAAAACCAATTCTAAATTCTTTAATAAAATGTAAAATGTCCGTTTCAGGTTCTTCTTCGTTCCGCTATGATCGTAACCTTGATCATTGCTGGCGCTTATGCAAGACCAAGTTTGTATCCAGTGCAAGAGTTAATTTACACATACCCTTCAGCCTCTCAACAAACCACCGTGGTAAGGGACCTTCTTGGCAATCAAGGAACTGCATACGCATATCAAAACAATGATGGCTTTTCGTCCTCATCAGTAGCAGTATCCAGAAGGTAAGCATTAGGTTTAAAAAAATTGCAAATTAACCCGATCTTGTTAGGCACAGGCGCACGTTCTTGTCTGCATAAACGAAGAATCCATTTTTTCTGCTCCGTTTATGAATCGTGGGAACCATTGTCTTGACCACTTAGCTGTTAAGCTGTATAGGAAGGGCACAGTCGTATCATAAATTCTTTGAAGCAATTTCATGCTTAATTAAGTTATAATTGAATTTATGGGTTTTGTAAGTACCATGCATATGACGTAGTGCGTACTGTTTTTGTTTTTCCTGACCCTGACTAAATATGAATCAAGCCCAAAGTATCAAAGCTTATTTTTGCGTTCATACTGAAGAAAAACTAAAATAGTGAAATATCACAGGGCTATGCTTGAGGCAAAAACGTAAAATGGACATCGTGCGGCGCTTCTAATTTAAAATTTTTCGCTACGCCTTCCTTAACTTCAATAGACGAAGAATTCAAATGCTATTCAATTGTGATGAAATCCGTTGCTCTTTTTTCCAGTGACAACAGCAAAACGCTCGCATATCTTCCTGCAGTTGCTCCAGCAGTTTTTGCCCAACAACCCTTGGTTTACGCCCACGATCACTATCAACCTGGTATTGCGCCAGCTGTAGCGTACTCGGATTACAACACTTATATTTAAAATAAGTTGTTGGATCACTTTCATTTTCACTGTTAATTATGTAAAATGTGTTTGTGCTAATAAAATTATCATGTTTAGATACTCAGGTTAAACCTTGACACGGTATTTGCTGCTTATTTATGCGTTATTGTTTTCGTTTGTTGCATACAAATCTTTTACATCCCATGGGTTTTAGTAATGCGAATGACTTAACCCAAAAAAGCTTCCCGTGAATTTCGTGAAGATGAAGTTAAATATTACTGCATTGAAACCATTTCGTACACCTTTAATCAACAAAAGTGTTACAGTAATTACTAATTATAACAAATTAAAACACATTTTCAGCACTAATTGCTGAAATGAACAGCATAAGAACATTTTAACCACTGTCGAAATCATTGGCAATGAAAGCACAATTTCAAATTCGCTAACAACATTATAAACACGTTTCAATTCAGAATTTTCATTAACAAAGCAATAAAAATTAATACCAGTATGGCTGCATCACGTGAATACTATTTAAATTCAACTAATTTATAAGTAGAATTCTATCACATCACACCAAGATAAGAAAAGCGTTAGATAACTCAAATATTTTTTACGGAAATACAATCATGAAAACGGTAATAAAATATAAATTCCGTTTATTGTGACATACGAAGATCATTCCCACTTGATATGATGTTGAAGATGAATAAAATTGAAAGATTCAGGTTATAGGACAATTTCAATATTGGATCAGACACATACGAAGGATGCTACTGAATCGTTGTTTGTGGCATCGGTTTTACAACAGCAACGTTTGGTTGCGGAGGTTGTGAGGGAGGACCAGAATCGTTGCACTCAATGCAAAAATGGAAGTATCGGAGATCATCCACAAACTTGTTAAGATTTTGAGAAAATGTTGGTAAATCTGGGGCTCGGCTGGTACTAGCAGATGATGGCGAAGAACAATTTTCATGTGATGCATCAGGTAGTTGAAATCTTTTCAAGAGCTCAGCTCTATGCTCCGGACGCAGTTGTGGGAACGAGACGGCAATCGTATGGGGAAGAAATTGGTTGCAGTATCTTGGATAATTTACGGACGCCATTTCAAAAAGTACAGTGGAGATCTCCTCGCGTAATAAGTCGTGACTTTTTTGAACAAGGATTTGAATAAAGAGTGTCATAAATTGGTCAACGTATTCTTGACGGTCTGTAAGTCTGTTGTAGATTTTATGTTTTTCGTTCCACGAGTTGAGTGTTGCCAGATTGAATCGGAATATTTCCAGGTCTGGCTGAAGAAACGAATGTCCTATGCTTTGCAGAATTTGATTCAAACGATTTGAAGCTTCAACTGTTGTCATTTGGACTGGGGGGTTGGCGGGTGACCCAAGGCTTCTGGATGTGAGATTGGACGAGAAGAAAAAGTTCCATCGAAAGTTTACACAATCCCGTATCAACTGGAAAAATGGTATCTTTAGTTCAGGAGTTGATCTCTCGGCAAGGTAAGGGTAAATATTTGTATAGCACAATGTTAGTGCTTCCCCAAAAAACTTCTTGAAACTTGGTGAGTTGTCTTTAACCATCAATTGTAGTAAGTTTAGAAACCTGTGCACACAAAGTAACGGTTTTAAACAAAGGGTCGCAAGGAGTGATCATATGAAAACAGAACGTATATGGTCTGACTTACTTCTCAACTACAACTGTGTCCGATTCTTTCATTAGCTCGTATACAATATTTCCTTTTGAGAAAAGAGTAAGAAACAAACGAATTGTTTCTTCAAAGTAGATGGGACCCACTTGCTGCCGCAAAACTTCCATACTTTTCAGAAAGAAGTTGAGCAACTCCTCGTTTAAAGCTTAAACCCAACAAAATACATATTAGTCTCAGCAAGAACTAGTTTTATGGAGGTTGTAATAATATTGCACCACTTACATGGTTCCTTTAAATGTTGGCTGACCATGCTCCTCATGAAGGACACCAATTCTCGGTAAATATTCCAGCAAATTTTCTTAGAATTTGTACATTCAGTCATTAGCATATCTAACTGGTCGTTTAATACGCGCACCCAAAATACTAAAACATTAGGACGATTGGCAGACTCAAACAGATCATTACTCATACTCTTCATAAAGTCCATGTAGAGCCTTGACCGAGTTTCCCATTCTTGATTGGATACATTTTGCCAAGGTAAAAGTATCAGGGCAGCACAGACTTTGTGTAAAATCCTGTATGAGTCTTGATCAAACGAACTCCCGAGTGTGTGTAACTTCTCGATTAAACTTCGAACGCACTGCATCTTGAAGATATGTTCTGTACGAAGTGTGCTGACAAGAGTATTGAAGAAGTTGGCTTGCGCAAGGACAATGGATCTGTCAATGATTGTACGGTTTTCCAGGGTATAAAAGACGAACTCAGTACAAACATTTATCATGGAGTAAAAGTTCTGGATTTCTTCAGACGATGCGTCCGTTTGAATAACTTCCGAGTGGTAACGGCTTAACCAGTATATCCATGTTTTGAGTGAACAGATTATTTCGGAATTCCTATTCCAAAAGAAAACAGAATGAATTAAATAAACATATAAAGCACTAAGTAATCATAACGGTTTGTGGTGTAATATGTACTCACGCTTGAACTATTGACTGAGGATATTTCACAAAATAGTACTCCTTAGAACAAATGAGGACTTTAATCAGTTCATGAAGAATGCTCTTCCCAACTTCTATTTGTTTCTTGAACACATCACGGTAGGCATATAGATGTTCAAAATGCCCGTAAAAGACACTGGCCAGTCTACAAAGTTTCATAAAATATACACTCACGAAAAGGGACTTCACACAAAATGTCGAAATCGAAAGGGTGCAAGAATACCTGCCGACGAGTTGAATTATGAAGATGAAGTGCTTGATATTAATATCATTATCTATTGAAATATTTGTTTTTGACTGATCAAGATAATTCGCCAAACCACCGTAGTATACGCAGGATTCGCCCCAAAGACGCGTCTGGATGAAACAGAACTGCATTAATAATGTGAAACTTACAGTGTAACAATATGGTTAATGTTGTAAATGTAAATGATGCCTTACGACAACTTCAAGGGATTCTGATGGCAAAAGCTCTCCTATTTTGACCAGTATATCAATGTTTCTAGAAAGACTAGGGGCTTCCGTATCCTCCTCCTCTTCCTAGAATGTAAAATTTCAACTTAGCAATATTCTGTGCACTAGAACTGCCAGAGGCATGAATGAACTTACATCAGTCTCAAAAGTTGTATCACTATCAACATCGAACTTTTGTGAGCTTAGAACGATTTTTGTCGCCAGTTCCAACATAGGTTGTTTGAAATATTCGATAAGCTCCTCCCTATTCATAGTTATATTGACAAATGGAACTCCCGCATTCAGATGGTCCAGCAATCTTGCCCAAACTTCCAGACATTCATAGTAGTAAACAGTGTCCGATTGCTCAAATGTAAACGCTAGCAAATGCGTTATAAACTGTTTCGAGTTTTGACCGTCGTAGCGGAAGAAGTGGTGACTGACTACGAGACACAAAAACTCTACCACTTTCTCGACGTACCTGAAATATACCAGATTATAATTATCAGTAAAGTTTATGATTACAATTGGCTATCCAACAACGTTACGAGATTTGGCTTACTGCTGGGGCAGAGATCCTATCGTGGATCTGTTCGACACGCATTTTAACACTTCCAATGCGAAAGTTGTCACTGCTCCAATGTGATTATCGAATTCTTTCGGAATGAATTTCCGGTAAAGGAGCTCATTGATAACGCCCATGGCTAATATCCCTAGCTGGCTTCCTTTGGTTTTCTGCAAAGAAAAATAATCTTTTCCAAACACACCGAAATTGTATTCATTAATCATTACTGATTATCGTAGGATCTTACAAAATTCGGGCATGTTTCTGAGTGTGCGTATTGACAAAGAACTTCGATGAAATGTTTATGAAACGGGACGCTGGTCTCGGATCCATACTGTTCGTAGCCGTCCAATGGAATCCAAGTAAAGAGATTAGCAACAGTTTCCAAAGTTAGCGCAAGAACTTCATCAAAGTGAGTTAGAACTGCATTTTCGTTACGAGGTGAAGAATCTTGCTGTCGTTGCTCATTCAGGCCGGTCAGCAGTATCTCTACATTTTAAAACAATTATAACATTTTCATAATAACAGTTGATGTCATCGACATCATTATACTGGAAAACAAAAAGAAAAGGCTTACGACATAACAGCTCAAACACATTTGGTAGTTGTTGTAATAAAAGCGTTTTTAGTTCAATTTTCCTCTCAGTGCTGACTTCATCTTTACAATTTGGATATTCCTCAGAAACAGTTTTTAAGAAGATCAGGCCAATGGCCACAGTCTCTTCGTTTGCTGCAATCTACAAAATAGTTAAATCTGTCAGCCTTCAAAATTAGAAACACTACAATAGTTTTCCAGCAGATACTTACAGTCAAAATATTGGAGAAAAAGTCAGGGTAAGAATGTGGCCAAGAAAATTTACCCACGTCAACCAGCAACTTAATTATCTTGTTCCGAACAAAACTAGGACATTTAAGTGAACTGGACGGAGATGAGTGTTGTATCAGAAAAGTATAAATTGTAGACTTGAGCTCGTCTCTTTCTCCAGGACTCATCGTCAACCATTTGCATTTTATCGTATTTTCAATTACACTCAGACAAAACATTGTCACAAACTGGTTGGATGACGAATGTGACAAGAAGTACAGAGCCTGCTTCCAGGATCCATTTTGTTTGGAGAAGTTCTCCAGAACAACTTCAATCTGACGTTTTCTGTCATTGCTCGTCGTGGGAGCGAAAAATTCGTTGAGATGAGATTCCAACAGTCTTCTACTCTCTTCCATTGTGGCCAGGTAGCTTGATAGAAGTATTTAATTGGTTTTTCTTCAAATATACAAGTGAGCACCCATTTCCTGCCGAGTAAAAACCAAAATTTCCTGGCTTCAGTTACCTTGTAAGTTTTACCTAATGCTTTTAGTGAAGCAAATCAGCGCTTAATTCTGAACGCTTACCTTCACATTTATTCAGTGTTTAGAGAACTACAAAAGTTGGCAGAGATCTTCAGTTAATTGATTTGTTTAGTTTTGTTTGAAGCTTCGTTTTCGCGATCTGTTAAAAAGGATTGTGTACACATCTGGTAGTAAGCTCATAACAAAATACACATGCTTGTATGTGTGTTTATACCTCCACTCCAAAAAAATCTTATCAGCTGACTTTCATGTCCTACCGATCAACAATCAACCTGGTTCAGTAGGATTTAAATCGGCAAGCAAAGCAGTTAGGAAATTTGTTTTAAATTTGTATCTGATAAGAGGTAAGTGTTCCTGTAAACTAGTTAATGTTTTCAAGTGTATTAAAAACCTACCGGCAGTATGCAAACAAGTTTTTAGTTTGGTGTGGATTCGGTTTTAAAGGAACTCCATGGCGTCTTCAGGGTCAATCGTTAAGTCTGCGACAAGGCAAGTAAAGCCTCTGCTGTCGTTGGATAAACTTGAAGCGCGTCGGAGGGTATTGAGCCTTTATAAAGCTTGGTACCGTCAAATACCTTATGTTGGTAAGCTCTTAAAACTACTGCCATGTAGAAAAAGCTTTCGCGTGTTGGTTTACAATTATTTTTTTGTTTGATTGACAATTTAGTATTGGACTACGATATCCCGAAGACGGTCCCTGTCTGCAGACAGAAGCTACGAGAAGAATTTGAAAAGAACAAGCACGTCCAGGACATTCGCGTAGTAGACATGTTGGTAATAAAAGTAAGTGGTCATCATAACACGTTTAAATGCTTGTAGTAGATGATTCCCCATTAATTCAACTTTCTTCGTCGATAGGGCCAAATGGAGCTAAAAGAAACTGTAGAGATTTGGAAGCAGAAGAGTCACATAATGAGTTACTTCAAGGAGACGATTGAACCTAAGCCTCAAGGATTCCTGTCTAAATTCTTGGCAGGCCATGAGTAACACTTCCAATCCTAAACTGGGCGCCTCGGGCGAATCGAAAAAGGCATATGAAACCAGTCCGTAGGAGAAAACTAGCTACATTTAACTGAACACAAAATTGTATAGCGCCATATTGTCATGTCTAGTTACGTTCACTCCAAATATGTTGTCAAATTTGCAGTTTGTCGTGAGTGGATTAAAGGTTTTTCCCAAACGTATATTCTGTATGTACATTGATTCAACCGCTCTGTTGAGCAAACGATTCTTCCGTGAGCAAAAAATGAATTTGGAAACAGCGGTTTGCAATAATAATCATTTATTTTCGAATTTTCACTAGTTTACAAGAAATCATGATTTGTCATTACAACACTGTTGAAATGTAACCAGGAAAATGAGGTGACCGTGAAAATTTTTAGTTTGACCGCATAATAATCATACAAGACCATGTGAAGATTGGAAACAAGTAGTTGTTTTTGTCGACTGAGACCAATCAGAAATTTTTAATGATTTTGTTTTTTCTTAAAGTAAAATGGTATCATTTAGCAGAAAGTAACACAAGTACTTACAGTTGTCAATTTTTAAACTTAAAATCCGTAATTTACAGTAATTGTAGCAATAAGGCAATATAATTATCAACAAGAGCATATAAACATGTTATTCATAAAATTTGCTGGTTTCAATGTTTCGAATTGAAGTTTTTAGTTATTGACTGATATGATTCTCCTTTGGTGAAGTAGTAGAACCATTCTGACCGTCGGTGTTCTCAAAATGGTTGTTACAATTTAAGCATCCGAGTCATGAAACGGGTCGAAGGACCGCATCAGATCCGATGCAGTTGGAATTTTTGGTGCTGGTCGGGAATTCACCTGAAACAGGAAATGCATATAATCAAATATTAAAAACTTCCCCTCTAAGCTTTTAAAACCAACTGTAAATATTTTCTACATGCTACATTATTTGTTACTCCTCATCATGATTCTGATAAGGAAATCTACTCTAAAGATATGCGCACTAACACATTCTACTTTTTTGTTTTAGTTCTAATCAATCTTATTATACCCCGGTAATCTGGTCCGTATTAAAACCGATTTTTACAGTTCCGACATGCATTTATACAAGTTTCAAATTCCAATTTGGGTTTCATTGTCTATTCAGAATTTACAAGTCGTAGGTTTTATATGTACGGTTAGGGATAAATACTTTATAGCTGAAGTTGGTTGTTATATCTAAAAATGAAAATGATAGAAAGGGGGAGTCGGGCAAGATCATGTTAGAGAAGGGGCATTTCGATACTAAATACGAGAGACTATACAGAGATTGTGTAAAAGAATGGTATGATATGTTGACTTACTGAAAAATATTGCGTAAATATCTACTTATACAAATTGAAATAACCTAATATTCATGGGCTCTTTGTTTTCCAGGTTTTTGCATAGGCTGAAAGAAAGCATCAAACATTAATGAGGATTCATGCGAACATTACCATAATTGTTTTTCGTGTTTACACAAGATTTTACACGAAGACGTTTTTTTTTACATAATAAGAAACAATTTCTATTCTCTATGGTTTAACTAAACATTTGAAAGTGAAACGATGAAGACACCCTAGGATGTAGGATCATTTTTTTTCTTCATTTGAATCATTACTTCATAAAATATGGTTCAATGTATAATGCCATTCCAGTATTCCTATCTTACCGCTGGGCTCATCGCCCTTGCAACTGATCCGGCACGTCCTCCACCACGCGCACGGATTTTGCTCAAGGCTTGTTCGGCTAGGTCGGACCTTTCCTCTGCTTCTTCTAGTTCTTGTTGGGCTTTACGGAATTTGGCTAAGTTTAAGGCAGCAATTTCTTCCTAAAATATGGGAGAAAAGAAGCACGGATTAGTGTATATGGACGAATATGTGGAGAAAGTAATTATATATATTGTATGTTTCAATGGGACTTTTTTCGGAAGGAAAATGTTATTTTTAATCGTTACTTACGGCTTCTTCTATTTGCCTCTTGTAAGTTTTAATCTTCTGCTGGAGCTTCTCAACCAAATCTTGCATTCTCTCATGGTTTTTACGGTCCTCTTCAGCTTGGAAGGCCAACTCCTTAATGCGTCGTTCACTCTTACGAAGGTTCTTTTGAGCATCGGCACTCCTACGTTGCTCGTTATCTAACTCATGTTCTAAGCCTCGAACACGTTCTTCCAACTTGGCGATCATTTTCTTGCCACCCTTGAGAACATTAGCCTCTGCCTCTTCTAGTCGTGCTTGTAGCTCTTTCATTTGGGCTTCCATCGCTTTCCTTGCTTTCTCCTGGCTTTGAGCATGTTCTTGTTCAGCTCGAAGCTCATCAGCTAATCTCGCCGCGTCGACCATCGCTTTCTTAGCCTTCTCCTCGGAATTCTTTGCTTCATTGAGAATTTCTTCCAAATCCGACTAAAGGCATAATAAAATAATACAATTCAGCGTAATCGAATTTCTATGCATGATTAATCTCTAATGAAAGTTGGGAGTAGAAAAATGATTTATAGATAAAAGCTCAAATCTTACATGAAGAGTTTGGAGTTCTGATTCTAGTTTTCGTTTGGCAGTGGCGAGAGATCCATTCGCGGCGGATAATTCATTGAGCTGTTCATGTGCATCAGCGAGTTCTTGCTCGGCTGACCTCCTAGCACGATCTGCTTGTTCCAGGAAAGTACGAGACTCTTCCAGCTCATTAGCAAGAGCGTTTGCTCTTCTCTCCGAAATTCCAAGTGCTTCACGGCACTCATCTCGGGCACGTTGTTCCTCTTCTAGTTGTTGTTGAACCTCTTTGAGTTGCTGTTGATAACGTTTGATGCTCTTCTGGGCCTCGGCATTTGCTTTGTTGGAATGATCCAATGCAATTTCAAGCTCGTTAATGTCTGCTTCCAGTTTCTTCTTCATACGGAGTGCTTCGGCTTTTCCCTTAGCTTCAGCTTCCAAACTAGCTTGCATTGAATCCATGGCACGCTGGTGGTTCTTTCTTGTGTTCTCAAATTCCTCTTCCTTCTCTTGCAGTCTTCGTTCGATTTCTTGGCGGACTTGGGAAAGTTCAAGAGTGGCACGGAGTACCTTGTTCTCCTCTTGTTCCAACGCGCCCTCTGCTTCTTCCAGGGCGGCCTGTAATTCCTCCTTTTCAACTTCTAACCTCTTACGTGCCTTTTCAATCTCGTGAATATTTCTGCCACCCTCGCCGATTTGGTCAAGGAGATCTTTGATTTCTTCAGATAGATTTTTGTTTTCTCTGCGACAGTTGTCCAATTGCTCTTGACTTTCCTCGTATACTGTTCTGATACGGAAGAGCTCTGTAGAGTAGTTCCTGCACTCCTTCTGGGAAGCATCCAATTCGGCAGTCAAATCATCAACCTTGGCTTTCCATTCGGCAACAATTTTGTCGAAATAACGTTGTTTCTTTTCCAACTGGTTTGCAAGACTTTGGGCACGCTCTACCTCCAACTGCATATCTTCCAGCTCAGTAGAAAGTCTCTGTTTTGTTTTTTCAAGCGCAACAACTTTCTGGTTGAGGGATTCAATGGTTTCCTCTGCTTCTCCCAAACGAGCCTGCAGTTTGCGTCTGAAATTGCAGAAGGAGAAAATGAGATAAAATACGTGATAAAGATCTACATTCCAAAGAAAGTAATTTAATTTCAAAGCAACCAGTCATACTTGGCTTCCTCCAGCTCTTCTGCTTTAGCTACTCCTTCAGTTTCATACTTGACCCTCCAAAGCTGTGCCTCAGCATTAGCTTTGGATAGTTGCCGTTGTAGGTCAGCCTTTCCTTGTCCCTCTTCGTCCAGTTGCTCACGAAGGCTGTCAAGATCGTGCTCAATATTTCTAAATTTTCCAAGAAGGGTCGCTCGTTCTCTAGATTCTTCATCGGCCATTCGTTTCGTATCTTCAAGTTGTGTAGCCAGTGATGTTTTAAGCTTGGAAAGTGAGGAGACTTGGGCTTCAGCATCTTCAAGCTGCCTGGTAAGATCGCTGTTCTCGATAGACAGCTTCTTCTTGCTCTGATCCAACTCTGCGGCTGTTTTAGACGCGTCCTCATACTTGCCTTGGATCTCACCCAAGGTCGACGATAGCTGTTTGTTCATTTTGTCAAGACTAGTTTTTTCGTTGGTAACATGATCCATTGCCGCTCGGATGTCATTTAGCTCACTTGATAATTGACCCCTTTCTTTCTCTGCTTTCGCCTTCATCTTATTTAGGGTATCAATCTGCTCCGCCATTTCAGCCACAGAGTCATTATGCTTCTTACGAAGATTGGCCATGGCAGCTTCATGCTGAATATTTGATTCCTCCACATCCCTTCGCAGTTTGGCAAGCTCCGACTCACGCTTCTTGTTAAGCTCAATTTGCGCCGAGGTTGCGCCTCCAGCCTCTTCAAGACGCTCTCCAAGTTCTTCCAGTTCCCGAGCCAACTCAGCACGTTGTTTCTCAGCCTTAGCGCGAGCCTGGCGTTCGGTTTCAAGCTCTTCTTCCAGCTCTTCAATTCTTGCCTGGAATTTTAATTTCGTTAAAACATTAGTTTTTATTTTGTTGACATTTGACATTTCGAAATCCTCATTATATGTGACGAAACTGCCTGAAACACAATCTGTTCTGTCAACAATAATTTATAAAATTGCGAAACTCTTCTGGCAGAGACGTATTAGAAAATGTATTTCTTATAATGAGTTTTCCGCTGAAATGCCGTTTTTAAATTAAAAGTGCTTAGATGCAAACCTGAAGTTCTTTGATTTGTCTCTGGAGCTTGGCCACAAGAGATTGCTCATCTTCCAGTTTCGCAGACAGCGACGCAATTTCTTTATCTTTTCTTTGAATTGTTTGTTCAAGCTCTTTCTTGTTTCGTTCCAAGTCAGCAACAGCTTCTTGAGTCAACTTGAGATCGCCTTCCAACTTTCTCTTTGCCTTTTCGATATCGCCACGTAATTTTTTCTCTCTCTCAAGGGTATCTTCCAGTTCATCCAAACTTGCTTCCAACTTGGCTTTAACTTTGTTCAAGTGATTTACTTTATCCTCGGCAGCCTAAAAATTAAATTTCCGTAATATACTACAATCATCAAGTATACTCTATTGATATCGCTATTGCTGCCAGGCATAATATATAATATGCAGGCATATTTCACACTTTGCTGGCAAAACCCACAAAATTTTATCATCATCACATTCTGTTGTTATAAGATTCCTTTTACCACACCACAGAACAATACATCAACGTATCTTTATTACAATCATAATAAGTTTGTTTACTTGTAAGTCCTCTGCGGTTTTCTGATTCACTTCTTGTAAGTGCTTCTTTTCCTTGTTCATCTTGTTAATGAGCTCATCCTGGTGAGCAATCTCGTCATTGAGACTTCGTATTTGATGCTCCTTTGTTGCTTTCTCTCCTTCCGACTTACTCAATTGGAGCTCAAAGTCTTCCAACTCCTTTTTCATGCTAGAAAGTTCTTGCTCTAGCTTTTTCTTCTGTTGGTGGACTTGTTGACGGCTTTCCTCTTCCTGAACAAGCCTATCTTGAACATCCTGTAACAACAAGCAAGGCGGTCCTATAATAAACTTTCTCTCAAACGGTTTTTTCTTGGCAAATGCCAAGCATAAGTTAGAAGCGGATTAATCACTTCTTGGAATTCAATTTTTCTTTTAATTGCGTTTTCATGTATTAATGTCATTTTTGAAATTTTCCACACGAGTCTGTAGTAAATTAATACTCACCAATAAATTACTTTTCAAATGTTTGATGTTAGTTTTTGAGTTAGAGGACAAGCGCAACATTTTCCTTTTTTAGTGTTTTCACGAGTTTCCTTTCATCTTCAAACATCTTTGTAAAATTTTGTTCAAATCATCAAACGTCAAGGGTTGCAAGATGAATAGCAAACGAAATTAAAGGAAAATATCGTTGTTTTTATTTTATTTTTTACATTAAGCAATTCGAATTGCAAACTGAAACACGACTGTTTTGTACCAACAGATTTAGAATTTGATATGTCCTTAAACCAACGATATAGATCCTACAGTCAGTAACCGAAGCTTCATGGTATCATCGCAATTAAGATTAATCTACGGAAATCCCATCGAGCTTCATACGTTTTTGTTGAACTACAGCTATGTGTAAGCTGTTGATATCTTCCCCTAGAAATGTTTTTAGGATGCCAAGAGGATTTTATGACTGTTTAAATGTATGGATGTATTATTCATCGGTAAAAATAATGTAGTAGCATATTGCTGAAATTACGGAAGCCTAAAGAATATTTATTACGTTATAAATTATACATCGATATAGTTTCTCCGTTCAGACTTCAGAGATCTACCGATTCTAAAATTCTGAATTTGAAAGGGACAATTCCAGAGTTCTTTCTGAGTACCCAAAAAGGAATTTCTTTTCGTGTAATTCTAAAGAAGAAAACTTGTAGGCGTGCTGTGAAACTCTGGACACCATCATAGAATTTCGAAACATGTTTGCTGTAAAAATTAACCTGAATATTTAAGGAGTCTCGAAATGACGAGTGTCTATGCGAATGTTATTTTCGTTATGATCTTGTTGAAAAGCAAGATGGTGTTCAGTTTACCTATGTGTGTTTATAGTGCGATGTGTACGAGGCGAGTATTTTTAAGCTTTATGGTTAATGCTAGAAAACTAAACTGCTGAAAGGTGTATAAAAGTCTAAGTTGGAATTTGTAGCCAAGCATAGATACACATCATAAATTCTATTTCAGCCCACGCTGCTACATTTTAAAGAAATATCATGTATAAATATTTTTTTACTTGTTGTGCCATTTTCGTCGTACCCGGTCATGCACATATATTACTTAAAGTATTAGCTTTGTGTATTCCCCGCATGAGCGAGTTTTATAAGTTGCACGCTTTGCAATCTTGGAAATTCGGAAAACTCTTCTGTATGGATAACGCGAGGCGTATTTATCCAAACTGTTCTAATGATTTAGTCTGGTTTATTTTAAAGTGTGGCATGACATGACGTTACTTTTTTGCTCTTAGCCTTAAAGTTCGCGGAAACTTTTTCTTCCAAATACACAAAAAAACAATCATGAGAAGATGAAACATCTGGAATTGAAGGAAATCAGGGAGTTGTGGCTTGAAAAAGTCATTACAATAAACTTTATGAGATAAAACTGATGTCATTTGTAGTTTCTCTGAAATGGAATTCAAAGATAAACGAAAATCAATAGATTTCATATCTAGCTGGATGGAAATGGTTTTTATACCAGTTGTAAAAAGAGAAAAATGGCAATCCCAGGATTCATGAAACATTGGTCGAAATATATTGCGCATAGTCAATTTTCTCCTAGTACATTTGTTATTTCATTTAATTATATGTAGCATAATATAAAAGTAATAGAGTATTATATATAAATAAATATGAATTTTGATCGTGCGGCGTTTGTTATTTTAGCAACACAAACACATTAATGTAACGAATGCCTTGGACAAATATGTTGTTAGAACCAAGCAGTATAACCGGAAAACTTACACCAAGTTGGCTCTCCAAATCTTGTTTCTGCGAGGAGACCTTGTTCAGTTTGTCCGAAACCTCTCCAACATGTCCCTTTTCCGCCTCCAGCTGGGTGAGTAATTCATTCTTTTCTTGAAGGAGTCTCAATTGCTTCTCTTCCACTTGCTTTCTCAACTTCTCTTCTTTCTCCAATTTCTCCTCGGTCTTGTGCACCTTCTCCTCTAGTTTCTGTTTGTATTCAATTTGTTTTTCAAACATGTCTGCTGACCCAGGCCGTGCCATGGAGAATTCAAACTCCTCATCTTCCATAGTCATGGTGGCAAATGCAATGCGCTTATATACTTTTCTTTATGATCAAAAGAATACGAAAGTGGCTTATTCTGCCACTTCACAGAAGAACAATAAAAAGAAAAACTTGTTTGAAAGATTTCCCTTTGAAAGTTCCTTTCTTCTTCTATTTTCTCAACTTAACCAATTTACTTTTCCTCACTTTTTTTCCTCCAATATGTGTTCCGCCGAAACAAACAAGTATTTAAAACTTAACTCACAATTATGGCGCACGTTGTATGTCTAAAGAAAACTATTCTAATATCACAAATATGAGGTTTTCCGTCTATAATGCAAATGCACTCCGCATTCCTTTCGATTCTATTTGTACCCAACTTGGCTATGTTTGTAGAAAATATTCACAAAATAATTTATACACCTAAGGTCTGCGATTCATCTAGCTTAAAACATTTATAAACAGTTACACCGAGTACGATCTAATTTGGTTTCTTTTCATGCGCCGGTATTGAATAAACTTTGAAGCACCGTAAATACTGAAATGGCAAAGATTATTAGATGATTGGCAGTAGTAGACAAGGACACTGACACAAAATATTTTTTGTGGCTTTGACTATTCAGGTTGTTACCTACTTCCGTATGCAACTTTCTAACTTAAACCTATAAATAAATAAACAATAAATTGGTAAAGAAGAAGGCAAAGGTGTGCGAGAAATGCTGCAGTTGTGATGATGAGTGAAGAAGTGACGACCCTATGAGTTGATCGTCTGTATCGGAGCTAAATGATGTAATAATTTGGCTGTGACAATTTCCAATACTGTGGAGGTGGCGTTGGCTGAGAATTTTTGAAACCTGGCGATACTCTAAATAGGGTGACAGTGCTCATTTGCGTTTCTTGCTGGTTCGCCCAGGAAAGAAATCAAAAGTGAGTCTCTGGCGTCCTTTTCACTGTCTGCACTTTGTCGTGTACAAGGAAGAGCGACTGACTACACAACATGAGATACTGATTACAAATGACGAGAGCTAGCTGGAATCAGTGCGCTGCCACTAACTACCAGTATGATTTAAAGCGCCATGCTATTTATTAGCGGAGCGGAAGAGTCATCTTGTCTTGTTATATTTTAATATAGGCGAGTGAAAATGTTTGAGATCATCAACAATCTCAGCCTTGTACATTTTCATCACACACAACTCATGCATCCATCCGCCCACATTTTTCAGTGAATGGATTTAGTTATTTTTTCTCCTTCCTTGCACAAGGAGCCCCAGTCGAACCCCCATTAGCGTAACCATGCCACAGCTTTCCAACAAAATATTTTTCCTTACTTCTCCTTTTTAAAATCCTCTGGCAAGCACCGTAACAGGCCAAATAGATATCGCCAATCTTTTTTCTATCATCGTCAGCATCTCGGCCAACTCAAAAAACTTGTGAAAGCACAACTTTTCATCTTTATCATCATTTTCTGTACTTAACACGCTTTCATATTACGTTTACCTATGGTGCATTCCGTTAAACTTGATTCATTTGAGACGAAATAAAAATGTTATCACTTCGTGAATTCTACCATTCTTAGGTCTTGGACAAGGTATACGCATGTCATTTCGGAATTACATGTGATATACTGGTTTCTCCTTATCTCAAGATGGTGTCGTCGATGACGGGTGGGTTAGCAATATTGACGACCTGAGACACTCCGTGTTTCTACTTGATCCGATGAAACCAACGCAACCGCAATAACACTTAAAATGAAACCGCCGTAGCATATAGTGGCGTTTCCACAAACACTAACAATAATTACCTATGGTTCATAAACGCCAGCACCTTGAAAAACATGTTTATTGGAAATTGCATTACGATGACGATGAGCCATAGTAGTAGCATCACATCATCAACCAAAAAAATTGATGTTTTGAAGTATTTCAGTAGAAACGTATGTAACATTCTGTTAGTTGTGTTTTAAATGCCGTATTTAAGATGAAACATACACGGTTTTGTACATTTATTGGCATTAACATGCAGACATTTTGTGCAGGACTAACCAAGTTTCACCGATTAATATTAATGTTTTAACGTGCTGCATTTATTAACAAGTCCCTATTCACGGGCGAAACTATCGAAACAATGACTTGTAAATGTAACCATAACAGATTTTAAAAGTTCAAAAAAGTCTTACTCCAGGCACTGTACTGCAAATTTACAGAAACAAATTTCACTAATCCACGGCTACATATACTTTAATGATTAAAATATTATCTTAAAATCTGTAGCTTAACATAAAATGTACTGTAAGACAAGAGCTTTATCGCCACATGCACCTGAGACATTTCCAAAAATGAGAAATGTTATCTCTCTTTTGGCTTATGTTGCTGGTTATTTCGTTAACATGATATCTCTTAGTCCCACTTTTAAAAAACGATCAAAAGAGAAGATGAAAAATTGGCATGAAAAAAATGTAAATACATGAAAACACGGTTTTTAAAGAAAAAAAAGGAGACTGCACATGATTTCATTTGATCATCTTTGAAGCGTGCACCCGCACAAAATGGACAGTTATGTTATGTTTCTAGTTGTATGGTAGAGCACAAGTGCAAGTGGTATATGGGTACTCCGTACAGTTCTTGCAGAATGCGTTCGGTTTCAAAAACCTCTTTAGTCTAACCTTTGACCGCCAATCTTGCGTGGTAGGAAACTTAAGTTTAAGCTAAGCAAACATGTTAAACTTCACTTAGATCCATAACGTTTGCTGGACTGTTCAGAGTGTATTGAATGACATCTTTGGGACGACATTCGTTTCTTCCTTGTGTTGTACAAAGTACTGCTTGAATAGTTGCCATTTTTCATCTCAGTGTCTTCAGTAACCAGTAGTGCTAGATCAGCACATATATTTTGCAAATAATATTAAACAGACATGTACATATTCTCTGGTCTCCTTTTTACAAAGTTTAGCAGGTGCAAAGTTGTGTTTGTGGTATAATATTTTCATGTAAACTTACACCATGAAAACCGGAGAAATAGGACAGATATTGAGTTTTTCAAAACTTTTTCTCCTAGAGATATGAGAATACAAGCAACCACAGTAATATTTACTGGTGGTGGTAATTGGTACTTCAGCAGTCGCTTAAGAATCGCTTTTTAAAGTGTGGAATAATATTAAGCGATCCTCGTTTCAAGCGTATTCAATGCAAGAATTTTTTTTCTCTTAATCTGCCTCTAAATTTTTATAAAGCGAAATTATGAGTAAGAAATCAGTAATTATTTCTTGCATATTGATACATTTTCGTGCGTCCCCAGTCCTAACGAGCCGACAACCGACAACGCTTTATCAAACGGGTGTTGATTGCACTGGCACAGGGTGTAAAAAATCGTCTCTTTAAAAAATTTATAGTGTAGTGGTGCTTACAAGGGAAGAAGCAACAAGAAAAATGATGAATTATTTGCCAAACGTACAAACGCGAGTAAAAAAGTACGCTGAAATTTGATGTATGTGAATATTCTAAGAAGCAAGTGTGTGCGATCCTTCCTACGAAAGCATTTCCATATATTCTATGATATTTTGATAGCATGGGTTATCTAGTTTCAATGAATAATCCAATATACGATGCTGCATAACATCTCATCTTGTACATGCTGCTTAGTATATCTATATTTTTGATATCCATTTGCAGTTTTAAAAAGCACTTACTGTCACGTAGGGCGAACATTCCCTCGCTTCCAGTTACCACCATTATTGTAACTCTTGTGGAACTAAGTTAGTGAAATAGACAGTTTCACCTGCTAGGAAAAGGGGTTATGAATAAAACATGGTCTCTTTCACAATATCTTTTTTCTTCCATTTTTGGCCCGTAAGTGGGACTCAAATTGTGAAACTGAAACTCTGACTGACGGCGCGGTCAGTGAAATGGGACTTGGTGGGACTGTGTGTTTGTGCAAACTGTAAAATGGAGTGTTTGTATTATAATTTTCTCGCATTGGGATGAATTCATTCTCTTATAGAAATGTATAGAACTTTATAGTAGTCTCATAAATATTGAGATTTCATTGGAATCATGTTTCGATGTTCTTGGAAATAGTTTATGCAATTTGTTTCGCCCTATAAACATATATTTTCTATGCTTCTATCTTATATCATACTGGATTGAATTCATAGAAAAAATGTTTTATATCAGACTCACATTTGGATGGAAGAAGAGCAAAAAAATATTGCGTAAATCATGTTTAGAAATCGCACTTTCTCAGCAGCTTTTGCATTTGCCAGCATTTTTGACTACATTATATTATGTTCAGCTACAAAGATACGGAGCTAAAGACATCGCAAGGCTTCAAATAAGTATGTTTTTCATCTTACCTTGATTTCATCTTCCACACGCGTAACTTGAAGTAAGGGTTTGATCTTCTGCCACAAACGATACCATGGCCAACCTCGTAAGGCCATGTACCGACGCAAGTTGCGCTGGACAACTTGCAAGGCAATTCTGAAAGTTCGAGAAATGAAATTGATTATATCAAAATCTTACAATAAAATGAACTGCAGCAGCTAAAATGGAAATCAAGTAAAACATGAGTAAGCGTTCCTGTTAGCATACTTTCTTGCAACTTGTCTAAACTTACAATCATATTGATGTAACTTTCTTCCAAAAACAAACGAAATGGGTTTTTTTTGTGAACAAATCAAAATCGCATCTTTCCTTATGAACTTTTCGCTTGTATGCATATCTCATACCAAAACCCTTGTTCCAACTTTCATTTCTACTACTGCAAAAAAAAAGTTCTAGTGATGAAAAAGCGATGCAGAAAAATACTTGCCTATAAATAACAAAAACTGTTTTATCTTCTTCTATTTTTTAACTGTATTGAGAAAAGGTTTTATGTGGTTTTCAATCTAGAAATTGCAAATACGGTATTCACATTTATTCCATCATGACTGATTACAGCAGACGTAGTAATTGAATCGCATTTTTTAACCTAACTTTTTCTTTGTGTAAACAAAAACGTGCTAAAGAAAAAAAAAACACTTTTATAATTCTGACTCTGACGCTTGGGAAATAAGATCTAGAGAAGAAGAAAAGATGTTCTAAAAAGTTTGAAAAACATAGTAACTCTAAAGGTTCAAACAGATAACTTTCAAAATATTACTCGTTCTCATCCAGTGAAGATTCAACAATGGACGGTTCATCTTTCTCCGTACCCATCTTTCTTGACAGTTTGTTAGGCTTGATGAAAATGAAGTAGGAAGTAGGTCAGAAGAAGCAGCTTATTATAATAAAGTGTGTAGGTACTAGTACTAAGGCACACTTATAACATGTAAGTTTCTCCGTACGCTTTCTCTTTCTCGTGAACAAAAGCTTATGGTGGAAATGGGACGCTAGATAAAATGCCCTTATTTATCTCCTCTCACTGTAATATACTGGTTTGTTTGTTTACACTTTACACAGATTTATGAAACACCAAAAAGTTTTGAGCTGTTGTGTTGTACGGAATATTTAACTACACAAAGTATATAACAAGAGGGATAACAAAGGGTTCACTCAGTCACGTAATTTGGTTCCATGAAAAAGAAAGTTGAAACAAACATAAATAACCTGAGATAGCAAACAAACAGGTAAAATAGGCATTCTGGTATAAACGGATTTAGGACACTTTTATGCTGGTTATAAAAGAAAGTTTTTCTTTGTAGAAATGACGTTGTTGGGCGGTTGAGAAAACAACTCAAGTCGAGGTTTCATGATGAAAGTAAAAAATATACGATTGGAAAGTAAAAACCATTTTTCAAACGGTATAATCTAATTTTTGTCGTTCGTAATCAAATTAGTCTAGTTATGACTTTCCCTTTCTCAAGAGACAAGAAAGACATTTTACAAGAGTATAATTGAATGTAGTGCAGTGCTTGGATCTGGAGGTAAGAACGCGACGGTGGAAAATTGAAGTCAGTACAGGACTGAAACTATACCTTTGATCCATCAACCTCTTGTACGCTTTCTTGGAGATGTAGCCACGTACTGATGATTGCATCCATGTAATGATTTTACCGAGTCGTTCATCACGGATTTCTTCAAGCTGACCGAGGACGCCAGCCCTGAAGAACACCTGTGGTATCCATCATAAAATCATGAATTGAGGGGGTGGAATTAAATGTAACGGGATAACATATAGGAACACACCTAAGGCTTTAACAGATGCATTTCAAACAAATTCAAGAAGCACGCAAAATATTTTACTTCGACAAGTTCTCATGTAACGCTAAGAACTGACAGCTCATCATATTTTAGAGTTATGTACATATTACATGCACAGTACACTTGAGCACATAAAGCAGTATTTCAGAAATGTTATCTTGCAGTTGTACAACACAAAAAAGTATTAAAGAAGTCATTTTTGATGAATGCCGTTCGGGTTAAATTAAATTGCAAATAAAACAGCCATAACAAGCGCCCAATTGCATATTAGCATCTGCCAAAAGACTCTTTCTCTTATATTCGCAAAATAATTAAATTGTGTGTAAGGATAACTTATCTAGTTCCCTCCATTTTGTTAAACATGTATATTTTCTACGAAATGCAAGAAAGGAATTGAAAAATTCAGTGTAGCATATTTCCCTCACATTACACAGCATCTGAATCTAAAGTCATCCTCCTCTTGCAAATGGTAACTTATCTTTCCATATTTACCGTGAGAGATAGAAAATAAAACGTACACTTTGTCACACTTGACTTTTAATTGCCGGGCTTACAACTTACTCCCTCATGAGAAATAATTCTTGCACTTCACTGAAAGTCAACTGGTTACATGCTGGTAGGTAAGGTATAATGATGAATGGGGTTTTATGCACAGACTGAATTCTATCCTTCCAGTGAGTTTAAAAGCAAGAGTGGAAGTATTCAAGCTTATAGCAAGAAAAAGTGAAACAAAAGAGCTTGTTTGTATGTTGAATGTAGGATAAAAGCATGCAAAAATACTTTCACTGGCATGTTACACTCAGTAAACATACTAATTGCAAATTACATCATTAATTTTACCGAGATAGGATGGTACGTAGGTATTGCAGAACAAATTGTATGTCTGTTGTATATAATAGTCCTTTCAGATTCAAAAAGACGTAAACAACGTAGCTTATATGCGGTACTTCATCTTTCAGAAATTATGTGGACATGCATTTTACTTTCCGTGGATTTGGGTATGGAGCAAGTTTCCAACTCCACGAAAATAAAACAGTATCAGTGTTCTCTTATATGTTGTATATATTTCATTACAAGTTGTAAGTCCAAAGTCAGGATACTATAAATTATGAGGCTGTCATAAAGTACTAAAATGTATGATGTTTCGTTTGTAATTAGTGGCGAAATGGCGAGGCCAGATTGAACGAAAGCAACTTTTTAGATGCGAAAAGTCATTAGTAAAAAGCTTGCACAGCAATTTCAATTTGTGATCCCGTGAAAGGTTTTTAATTTCTATAAGGAATCACACGTTTCTCAGATTTGTGAGTTATAGGTGAGCAAAAACAAAAATATTTCTATAGGTTTCTAAAGGGTTTGCCTTAGTATGGCCCAGTCGGAACTGATCAGGGTCAAGATTGACAGTCTCCAAAATGATCTCAGCGCACTTGTGTAGGTCATCGGTTTTACTGGTGGCTTGAGGAGCGAGGATCTTGTAACTTTTATGGCAAGACAAAGAAAGGGAACAATATTCTGTTTACTACAAAGGTTCACAATTTCCAACAAACTCTACATTCTAAGTTAGTATTAAACTAAAAATAATTAAGATAATTACAAACATATTTCATACAAGAATTGCCTTTTAGAGCACTTTATCTTGTTTGAAACACATCTATACACGGCTTTCTTTATAGCAACGCAAATTATCTTCCTACATCTACCACTATCTTCTTAAGTAGGGTTGTGCTAATCATATTATGTACTTTTCTCCTGGTACTAAATGAAATACTAAATCAAACATTAGATAATGTACTTTCGTGTAGTCTTAGGTTATGAACACCAATCAAATTATATTTCTCATTTTATAGAAATAAAGATAAAATGCGCTAGATACAAGGTAGTTGGCAATGTTGGCATAACGAGAAACAAGCAACCTAAAATTCTGTTTCTCAGTTTCCCCGGGTTACTATCGATGTTTTTCATATGCTCCCGACTCCAGCATTCAGATATTAAGACTATTCAGAGACTTGGCGAAAATACGGAATCCTGTCTATATTTCTCAAATCCAATTCTGTACTATCTGGATTTTTGACAGTATTAAAAGAAAACCACTAATCTTTTCATGTCTCTAACTTATGAGTTATATCGATTTTCTGATCACAACAAGAAAATTTCTTAAAGAAACTAATCTTGCAAAACGTATTGATGAATTGGGACAAATTGTGTCGGTATTTGTGTGTGTAACATAGATTGACGTTATATTATATGACAATGTTAAACTTCCAAACAACTTCTCGAGTTTACATTTCGATTATTTTTCCTTGCTAATACTTCAGTTCACTTCTTAGATTGTATCAAATTCTTCAGAATCGGTATAGACGTCTTTTTATGCCAACTTGTAACAAAAACTAAAAATTATGTGAACACATTAAATCATGGTATTTGGCCAAAAGTATACGAAGTTGACAGTTTCTTAGCAATCGGGAGTTGAATTACGGGTTTGAACGATAAGGACAATTTTATAGCGTGGTCTTGCGATCACAAAAAAAGATTTATTCCACACCAAAATTCAATGAAAAACTCTGATAAAGTCATCACTTGAGTCCCGAAACTACATCCTTACGTTCAAGGATTAGTTGTAAGCTTCTGTTGGCTGTATTCAATCTTTTCCAACAACTAAACATGAATCTAATATTGCACAGTGACAAGATTTTTATTTTTTCGCGAGTTCATACTACGAATAATTTTTGAGCACTTACAAGCACTTGTATGATAAAATGATAACAAACAACTCTCACTATTACTACTAACCACTACGATAAATCTGTGTCATTTTTGTATGACATTAATCACAGAGATCATAAAGTACAAGAGATGACAAATCAAGCCCACCCAAAACCCTCTTACCACTGTTTCATAGGCAGGATAAAAACGTGACCGAAACATAATTTTTTATCAAAAATTAATAAAAGTAATACACAAGGACAAACATCCGCACTTCCCCTTGGCAAGGAAGTTTTTCTGTGATACGGAGTACATAACATTTTTCTACAATTCGCCTGTTCTACATTATCAAACAAAAAACAACGATCTTTCGGAATTATCGCAAACCTCGATAAAACACTGAACTGTTCAGTTAACATGCCTTTGTGTGGCCCAAACGGTATTTTTCAGGATCCATCTGTATAGCATCCATACAGAGCTTAGCCATGGTTTTGTCATTTGGAGCGTTATTCATAGCAGCAGCAGCTAAAATGAGGTACCTTAGAAAATAAAAATGCTAACATAGTCACCAGACGAACATTATGCGTCTAAAGTCTACATTGGTCTCACACTAAGAAAAACATTCATAATATATTTATCCATTCAAAATGGTTTGCAAAAAATGGTTTGTCTTTCATGTTCTAAATGACGTCAGTTTGGCGAAAAGAAGCTGCCCTTTCGTTGTCATTCTAAATGTTACAAGATGAAACCAGCCATAGGGTATAGCCTGTAACCCGTCGATATAAACTGTTCCAATAATTCATGAACCGTTCTTGAATTTCAAGAAATTTCCATGGTTTTGAAGAGTTTTAGGATAAAAGAGTAGGTAACGGGCTGGTTTCATCACCAAGTACGTGCTTTCTTGAGGTGACATTAAACAGATTTATCATATGTATCAAAACATGCTACATAATATACAACAGCAATTACGAGCACGGGGGTGGCATATATTATCGACAATCGTAGCGTGGTGAACTTAATGACAAGTCGTCGGCATGCGAGCATACGCCATTCCTAAAAATATGCACGCTATGAAAAACGAAAACATCCCGAAACAAAATTCTGAAAATTGTTCATAAGCACATTCAGCGTACACCAAAATTTTGATGCGCGTGGTTTCTAACTTTAGTGACCAACCGTTTGTACAATGTACTATGAAAACCTAACAAGAGTTTCATGAGAGAGGAACTTGAAAGTTTCTAGACTAAATTATCATTTCAGGTTTATCAACTTAGTGAATATTTCAAAACAGAGATTTTCCGACGTAATAATTTCTCGTTGTTCTTCATCTGAGATGACAAACCTAAAAACTATGTCTTATTTTATATTCCATGATCACTTGTTAGATTAAATCATTTCTGTTTCTAAAGCCACTGAGAACTCTCTTACCGGTGCTTGAAGTCAGGGTAGATCATCCTGTTGGGGAATCCTTTACGGCAAATACGAATGCCTTCAAGCACACCGTTACATGTCAACTGGTGCATAACAAGATGAGAGTCGATGAGACCTTGTGGATAGAAAACAAGATAATGATCGATTAAAACATTGTAATGTAATGTAATGTAACAATGTAATGTTGCAATAAAGACATAGTTATGAATATGTACTAGACGCCAGTTTCAATAAGATTGCTATAACGATTATTAGTTTCAGATTAATAGCAAGGAATTTCAATGCATATGGCTTTGAAAGTTTTTAGGCCAACCTCTGAAGTGGTGCTTTCATCAGCATAATATTATAGTTAAACATTTAAGTTAGCGTACCTGGGGTTTTTACTTCATTGGGGATAATACAACGGATGAAGTGAGGCGAAGTAGCTCTCAGGGTGGTCATCAAATTGTTTAATTGTTCCTGAAAATTAAAAGATTCATTGCAAATGTGTTTTTACGGTTCGATTCCATGTGTGAGTGAAAGTTTGTGATTGCTTAGCAAATTACATACAGAGTTTTAGCCATGACGGTCATTATTAGCAAAAGCATATAAAATTATGATGATTGTACACACATAAAAACTCTAAAAAGTAAAACATCTGATAATAACTGGAACACACACGCTAAGCATGCTAGAAATTTTAGATCAAAAGATCTGGATCGCTAAGTTTATCTATTACTTCGTGAAGTTCCTAACTATACAATGATGCCCTGTAAATAAGTACTGTATTGTAGATGGGTCATAGGCATAGATGTATTTGGTTTAGTATATCGGGGAGATTTTAAAAAAATTGAATTGAGGATATATAGGGAATTACAATCAATTATCACAAATAAAGACAGCCAAATTGTATTGGCTGTTTACGAACGAAGGTCATAAACATCGTCGTACAAAGGTCTGGGGTGCAACGATTTTGGAACTATAGAACAGAATGTAATATTTAACGACATTTATTTAAAACCAACCCTGTAGCTGGAGGAAACTGTATTAAATCCGGAGCCTTTCTTTTTTGAGCCTGTAAGAGAAATGTAGGTTAATTCATTGTGCCCCATGATATTAAGGACAACAGACATCAGTGATGAGTTCGTTTCCTGTTATATAACAGGTTGCTGTTGTTCAAATTCAGCTGTTAAACTATCTCTGTGTACGGCAGCAATCAACTTTAAAATATCTACGTACAGCTTCAACTTTAAATACAATTACTGTGCATATAGCGAATAGAAAGTATAATATAGATTCTGAATTTTAGGTATAAAGATTTTTAGTGTTCGCCAGAAGAAGCAATCATCATCATCTTGTGTATTTAGGAAGAGTGCCTATGTGAGAATTACGTTGGCAGATTAAATTGGCGAAAGCATTTAAATATTCATACACTCGCAAGTGCTATATAGTGTTTTTGTCAAATCATTTCATAAAATTTTTACCCTATAAAGGGCGGATACGGTCTGGAAAGCAGAGCCCTTGGCACGCTTGGCACCTAGTTGGAATATAATCAAGAAAGGGGAATAGGGCTTACACGTTGTCTTCAATTACACATTATTATCTGCTTTGTACAACTGTAAACACTTTCTCTATGTTCTATGTTCATCACTGAAATCTATCGGTATACTTGATAGATTGGAGGAAAAAATAGAGACATGTTTACATCACCTTTACCTTTACCGCCAGCACCACCCCCAGCATCTGGACCAGTTTGGCCAGGATGGTCCGCAAACAAGACCTTGACGAGCTCATTGTGGCCATTTTTGTATTGGTCCACCACAGTGTCATTAAGTGGATCCTTGTTCTTTTCAAGCCAACCAGAGAGATTATAGGGCACCTGAAAAATGGTTCATAACATCATGCATAAATATTAATTACCGCTTGCAGAGAAGATTAATGCTTGCAGAGAAGATTAATGCTTGCATAATGCATATATTTAATATCCTCACCGTTCCGGCATAGTGGACAATTGCGAAGTGAGATTCAGTCTGCCCTGGCTTTGGTGGTTTAGCCTTCACGAAATTCTGAGACTTGCCCAAGTGATTATTGCGGAGCTTCTCCAAGAATGTTTGATCCGTAGCTTTAGGGAACATGGACTCCTCTTCAAGGATCGAAAACACACCCATGGGCTATATAGTCAGAGGCATTACAGAAAATTGGCAATCATAAAACGAGTTTTTACCGACAAAAGAGTGACTTGTTGTAATTCTTGTGGAACAAAAGCCATATCAAAATCTCGCACATTGTTGTTTGTTATCGATAATATTTTTTCAGAAATACTATTTTTATAGCTTGAATGTAGAAACAATACTTTTACGTGTTTAATCCGGGTGAAAAATGTGTCATTCTTTCTTTAGCTTTGAGCAGAGTGATTGCGTGGAAGAAAATACATTTGCGTTAATGTTTCAAAAATGTTAGAAAGTATAAAGAAAAAGCCTCGGAACTGTTTTTGTACTAAAAAGCAAGCAACTTTTCTTGGAGACTTCATCATCATTGTGTATCAGTCGTACCTTCTCAATCAAATCGATACAAGACTGCAAATCCATCCCAAAGTCGATAAACGTCCACTCGATTCCTTCGCGTTTGTATTCCTCTTGTTCCAGAACAAACATGTGGTGGTTGAAAAACTGTTGCAGCTTTTCGTTGGTGAAATTGATGCACAATTGCTCAAACCCATTAAACTACAGAAAGAAAAGATCACAAGGGAAAAGGTGTAAGGTCATTGTCATTGAATGACTTTTATGGTTCCTTAAGAGCTAGTACAAAAACCAAACAAAACGCTTCAAAAATATACCAGTAGTATCCAAAATCATTGCATGGAAAAAGAAAATAATATCATGGAGAGCACCGTCTTGTAATGGCAAACCATTTTTATACGTCGATAGTACATTACGCTAAAACATTATTTTTTACCTTCCGGCTGGTACAACAGAAGTGTAAGAAAGCTGAAAAATAGTAGTAATCAGGGGATATTTCTAAAAGTAAAGAGCTAGATAAAATTCCATGCTATTTTACTTCGTGGAGTTACGCTGCAACTCCTCGCAACAATAAAAAATCGACCCGTGAAGTAAATTGAGTCTGTTTCAAGTAGATGCGTGGAATAAATGCTGTCGATTTAGATTCAGCACTTTCAATAGCTTTTGCATAAAGTAATTCTCGATATGACAAACTGTAGAACTAATACAAACTCTGAGTCAACAGCCAGAAAATGCCTGCTAGGTAGTTGCATACCATTTTCTGTGACATGCCTTCGCTTTCTATTTCGATTTGGAATGCTCACAGAAGATGAGAGTAAGGGAAAACTTCGGGAGACAGGGGAGAAAGCAACCATCACCAATTCAGCATCAGAAAACACTATCTACTCTACAACCAGACTATCAACTAGTATTAAGGTACAAAAAGAGACATTTCTACTCACTCAGACTTCCATCTCAATCATTGGATCAACCTATATAAACGCTCACTAAAGATGACCTGTAAATTTCAAATTTTATTCATATTCCACAACAGGTCATATGGAACGCTGAATGGAATTGGTTTACCCTGGAACGGGTTTTCGAAGCTAGTAGTAAAAATATTGGCATGGAAACTGGAAACTATATTTTCTCTATCTACAAAGCCAACACAACGGTGAAAGTAATTCCAAACAAACGTTCTAGTTCTAATATAAATGCAGCAAAATGCTTGCAGTTGACAGTTGAAAATATTAAACTGGGTAAAATTAGATCTAGCTAGGAGAAACGAAGGAATTACGTATAACTCTGATATAATCAACATATAACTTTTCTTGAATGGCTTGTGAAGTAAACTCGGCTTTGTTCCACATGACTACATCTTGATTTGTCGGTTCTACTCTTCTGAAAAGAACAGTCCAAGTACCTTCTCCATGAGATCAATACATGTTTGCAAGTCCATGCCAAAATCCAAAAAGACCCACTCGATGCCCTCACGTTTGTACTCTTCTTGTTCGAGGACAAACATATGATGGTTGAAAAACTGTTGTAACTTTTCATTTGTGAAATTGATGCATAATTGTTCAAAGGAATTACACTGTAATGATAAATATTTAGATTAATCCTCTTTTGAATCCCAAACTTTTCAATGTTTTCAAAATCTTTTTAGGAAAGGAACACAATTATAAACTACAACAATGGAATGTTTTTAACCTACATGTTTGAATAGCTACTGGATATTTACCTGCATTCATACTATGTTTCAGTAGTATTTCTATGTAATTTTCTCTCTACGACTAGGATTTTCATTAAAATGGATTTTGAACTAAGTCCCTCTGACTACATTTTGTGCACAGTATTACAAACCATACAATGGGTGACAAGTTAATGGCTAGAGGGGAAAACTACGTGACATCATTAAGTTTCGCTAGTGCATGACGTACTCCTCTACTAGTGGAAAACACCACCTTTCAACCATATCTTTTTTGTTATCGTTTTGTTCGCGTTTACAATATAAAATGAAAATGCAGCATCATAATCCTCGGAGAATGATTCATAGATACAATAAAACCCTGGAAACGCTACTTTATCAAAATAAAACTTACGTCGAAAATTTCAAATCCAGCAATGTCGAGCACACCGATGAAGGTATGCCTCTTCTGTTTCGTGTCTAATGTTTCATTACATTTCTTTACAAGGAACTTGAACAAGCGATCATACACGGCTTTGGCCATGGCACCCACTGAGTAGTTACACTATAAAAGAATGATTTCCTCATTATGAGTATTATTTCCTTTAGAAACATCTTTGCAGAAAGTTTCCGGGAAGTAGAAATAATATTATATGAATTATCTAAGTTCTCTTCCACACACCTGAGCCATGTTACGTCCTTGCGTGACAAATTCATTTCCTACTTTGATCCTTGGTTTAAGGAAGTTTTTGTACAAGTCAGGTCCTTCGACTCCCATCAGTTTTGCAACACGTTCTCCCTCCTATTAGAGACGAAAGGAAATTCGTGTACTTTCTCTCATCATGGTAACTTTCATACAAAACGATTTCATTTTCGATGTAATTTATTATAAACGATGCGATGGATAGGCTACTACCTCGCTGCCATCGGCTTCAGCCTGCTCTTCCCGTCCACGCTGCTTGAACTTCATTTCTCCCATGTGCATTACCGCAGCTGTGATTCTGTAGACATCATCCTTGTCTTGTTGCGAAAATCCCAATATGTCAAACGCAGACTGGAAAAAGGACAATCAAAAATGGTTACAAGTAATTGCATACACCATTTTCCTCCTACCAGCCCGTTAAACATATGTTACTTTCTCATCAGTGCAAATTACGGAAACACAAGAAAAATAGAAAAAATGAGAAACAAAATCGATGACTGCAAAGAACTAGAAAGATTACATCAGTGGCAGACATTTCCTCTGCATCATCAACGTTTGGAATGGTTGTCTTTCCCTGAGACACAAAGTGGTAATCATGAATGTTATTGCTGAGTAGACAAAACTCTGAAAAGATACAAAAAACAAGGTTTCAACTAAGTTCAATCAGATAATTAAAGAATGACATCAGCGGGGAAGCCGCAAAGACACGGAAAAATGTGAGTATGTTGTGGACGATGAAAGATGTCATGTCTCTGAATGTTAAAACAACTGCGCTTCTAGCCATTAGGCTCACATACCTTTGAGTTTCTTGACAGCTCCTGACATAATCTGGTAGAATATGTGATAAGATCTCTCAAGAGGTTGTTGGGAAATCACACGGGCTTTCTCTAGCAGATCTGTAATCCCACGAAGATGACGACAACGGAAAATCATAAAACAGATCACGTATTTATTCTATTATTTCTTCAACATTATTACAGAAACATGCCACCGAACATTTTTTCCCTTTTTCTATCAGAATCTTATCTCCCTTACATGTTTCAATATCAGCTCCAGCCAGTTTTCCAGATGTTCCAAAATGGATACGGATGAATTTACCCTGAATTTTTGGTACCATTCAATTTACCTCAATCCATGTAACTTTTATCTCTTTATAGAGAAGTGCAAAATAGGAGGCTGGAAACACTTACGAAACGTGAAGAGTTGTCGTTACGAACAGTTTTGGCATTACCAAAAGCCTCCAGAACAGGATTAGTTTGAATGATTTGATCTTCCAGAGAACCCTGAGTTCCGTGAAACATCAAGTTAAAACTTTCATGTCTTTCCAGTCATTAAAATTAATGAAGAAATTGTTTAAATAATTCACCTTCTTGATATCATCCTTCTTCCCGGTTGCTCCCACTACTGCAAAGTAGGCAATGACTTTCTTCGTATTCTCAGTTTTCCCGGCTCCGGATTCACCACTAGACAGACGGAAATTAACTCATGAATACATTTATGAAGATAAAAAGGTCAATAAAAATATCCTAATAATATTTTTCACCTCCTCCTTTCCCCGTGCTAACTTTGTAGTTTTGTCATAATATTCAAATACGCGAGTAAAATTACATCTTGTAATTCGCCTCTTCAGCATTTTTTCCATCATCGCAGTCATTAATTATTCAGAGATGTTAAGCATTTAAAATGACGCACTGTCTTCATTTTTTTAAAAGTTACATGACCGTTGGGACATTTGCTTTTTCTCCATTGGGACTATTGCGACATTCAATGTGGAAAAAAATGAGTCAAACAGAGTGACCCAGTTGTTTAACCACTGAGAACAAGTGCAGAAAAAACATTCGAGTCTTCTGAAATGTTGACTTGAATTTTCTCTGGTATATCATATTTTTCAAGGCCAAAGCCACTGTGTAAACTAAAAACGGGAGAGAAAAACAAATCTTAGCACGAGGAGCGGAGCTTTCCATGCTAGGCGGACGCCGCGCCGATTTTCGAGTTTCCAAAGATAGTAAGCAGGTACTATTTGAGTGTATTTGAATGTTTTGTTTTTGTAGTTTTCCACTTCCGGAGATAGGGAAACAGTTGTTTCGTTTGTTTGTTTTGGTAATTGGTTAAACTTTTGGATTGTTCCAGAATTGGAGGAAAGTTTGGAGGAGTTAATTGGTAAGTTTTGTTTGATTCCTTAGTTTAAAATTGTTCACTACGTAGTTGGTAGTTGAAGGTAAAACATTTCTCTTACGTGATAAGCATGGACTGATTTTCCTTGTCTGGAAGTAAAAAATATAAAACATTCTATTAGCATTTTACCAAAAGGAGAAGTGGAGGAAATGGCCAAAGAAGGGAAATGGAATCTTGAATGATAATTTTTATGTAAACATCAGGCATGTTCGATGTAGGTGGTCAAAAAGACAGTTGTGGGAGGATATGAGGATGAGGACTGTGTCATGTCCTTTTTGGTTATTGACTAGTTTGATTTTTCCTATCTTTTATGTTTTTGCTTAACCAACCATGTCAAAAAAAAGTCTTTTCCATTATTTTTAGAAACAAGTATGATGACGCATAAACGAAGAATTTTTTCGTGTTTTATGTGTCTCGTTCTAGCATGGTCTATGTTGTAGGATTTGTATTGGTTTCCGGTGTTTCCTCCATCCCATTCCCATTGCGAAGCTAGGTAGTTTTTTAAACCAGTTTTAAAGTTGTTTACCTAATGACGTTACGGACGAACCGAGTGGAATGATGTAAATCACAGAGTCGTAATGCATTCGTCACCGTTACTTATCTAAAAACGAGCTGTTTTTGGAATGTTCATCAGATCATCTATGAACTTATTTGTTCCCATTTTCAATCGACAAAAAACATCCATTTCTCGTCTACTCTCCACATTTATGTAACCCCCACCCCCGTTGCAAGACGTTAAAGAAGGAATAAACAAGTTTTATATCTTTGTGAGAGTGGAGGTGGGTCAAAACGTTGTATAAATAAAGAGATGATGAAGGTGAAAGTCTGCAGCTTTTGCCAGCGTTCTCTCTTATCATCCATCCCAGAATTTTTGTTACTATAGAGCACAGAGCTCTTCTTGCTCATTTCTCGTTCCGTAAATTAGCTTGCGCCCTTGTTTCGATGATGTGGCTCTGCAAAAAATCTGTCATCCTTTACAGAATGTATGGTATCCCTCGTCAGCCCAAAAAATAACCGAAAAGAAAACATTTCACTTTTCTTTACCTACTAAACATCAAGTATGTATACTGTATCTTTCAAAATTTTATTTGTTTTTGAAAACGCACATACGCTTTTTGCAACATCCACCCATCCATGAATTCTTTCTTATAAAACGCCCTAGTTGAGACCTCCATTAGATATGCTGGTAAATATGATTGTCAGATTGGGAAAAAAGACCCACAAATCCGATATTTACTGTACACATTCCCAATTTTGAATTTCCCAAATATTATCTTTTTTAAGCAAGCCACGAAAGAGTCTTTTAACTGCTTTAAAAAGTAAATTTTCATGTTTGAAAACGATGGAAGAAATCATTGAAACTCTGTAAGAAAAAAGATTTTAAAAAACTGAAACGAGAGAATGTTTTTACTCTCAGCAAGATGGCTTTGAAAAAGAAACTTTTAACATCCACCGTTTAGTGAAAGGTTACTGCATAGTTTCAGAGCATGATCTTGTCAAAATGTTTAAGATATGATTTTTGAAAGTTTCATTTTTTCTTTGCTCGATATACATAAAATTTGGTGCATGCGGTAGTTCATGAAGTAAAAGGCAGTTTGTTTTTTCACACTTCTCATGATTTGTTACTGGTGTTGTTGGTGCAAGTGTGCGGCTTGTGTGGTTTTAGGTTTGTCTTGGACCTGTAAACTTTATGGTACTGAAGAAGAGACGAACAAGTAGGAAAAAATCGGGATTTTATGTAACAAAATATGTTGTGTTGTGTAATGTTTATGTTTCAAGCTATGAGTTCAGTGCTTAGTTTTTATTGCACACCTCCATCCCATCGCGTTCATGGAGGATATGAATATTCTATCTATGGGAGTACAAGAAGATTGTTAGTTATGAGAAAAATGTAAAAGTACCATGTGCCATATTCAGTTTTAAAACAACTTGAAGATAGAATTGTAGCGACTTTAAAGAACATAGACACTGTGGTAGGATCTTAACAGGGAATTCTGTACTATTATATATCTAGAGAACCACAGATTCCCTTGACTGAGATACAGATGCGTTCTATCCCCTTTTCTTTCAGACTTCTCAACCGCGTAATCGTATTTATTCCAAGCATTTCGTCGACTTATCATATTTATGTTAAATGCATATTATTATTACAAACTCGTCATTAACTCGTCTCTTTTTTTCTTTGAGAACTTACAGTTTCATTTCCGGAATGTTTAAAAAGTAGAGGCTCGCTGCCAAAAGAGATCCTAGTAAATATGAAGAGTTTATTTTCGGAATCATAATCTATAGCAATGTGGTATACGCCAAAAAAATGTAATAACCAAAAGTATTGCATATCCATTTTTGGATACGATTCATATAAAATTATAGGGTGTGTATAGGCTCAATACTCGTCTGCATTGCAACCAGTTTTGATATCACAATTTTACAACATCGTTATCTGAAATACCTCATTATTTATGCATGGTCTTATTTATGAAACTTATTACGAAGATGGTTAGGCATGGTTAACAGACGGCGTAAGTAGGTGAGTGACTGCATGTTCTCATGAAAATGTGGAACCACTGTCTCTTCAGAGTTTCATTTTCGGGCAAGGTGTGAATACTACGAAAAACTTTCGATTGCGGTCGTGTGACAAATCTTACGCACTTTCTCATAATGACCAAGATGTAATTTCAGAATATTAGTTGCAGGTTGCAGACGCATCCATGCTAGGCTATATATATCCATGTTATATATAATAGTTGTATGCTTAATCTGTCTATTCTCTATTAAACTTGGAGCTTTGGCTTGAAGCCGGCAAATTCTGGTATCCCATAGTTAACCAGTTTCCCATGATAATCGAATGAAGGGGTTTTTGTATGATTAGCAACTTGAAACTGCTTATAGAATTTGGGTTAAATAGAATTGATTTTGCAAATAGGCCTGTCGTTATGACAAAACGTCCGGTGGCATCGGTGAACCATATTACTGCTGACGTGTTGACTTTCCTATTACTAAAAACATGCAGCGCGAACTAATTTCAATACTGACAAGTAACACAAATAACAACGAGTTTTAATTGGTAAAGGTTACAGAAAAATGCATATTTTTATGTTTAGGGCATAAACTTTTTCTTTGTTAGAACTTGCGTGAGCCATTTGCAATTCGCACTAACAGGATATTTAAAAAGTAATGGTCTACGTTTAATGGTTCAGAACATGGTAAAAGTTTATCCGACTTGTATAAGTCCACAGAAAGTAGGCTCTGTTTATTATTTGGAAGCTATACACGCCACTCCTTCGCGTATAATAATAATGTAGCTTAAAATGAGTGTAAGTATTGCAAAACCCCGATTCTGAATTTTCAGATTAGCAATTCTACCTAAATACATTATGCCGTCGCTTTTAGATGTTTGACGAAGCAAATGACAAATATACTGTCCACCTGCCATTTCGCGACATCACAAATAATGATCTTAGTTCGTTTTTCCCCAATAGAAAATATTATTATTACATTTGCGCTCTAGCTTATGTCTACATTCTCTTTCTGTCCTTTGCACTAAAGGTTGTCTTCGTGTGAATCTGTAATTTTGTTTCTTTTCCACATCATGCGCTGAGGTAATAATATGTTTCTATTCTGTGTCGAGTGTCACTTCATTACATGCCTTGTGCTGCATTCCATTCTTCACATGTACATATTGATGAAATTAGACCATCCTATTATGTGTAATGCTTAAGTATCTTATGGAAAATTGAGCCCCTAGATTTCGAATCTCCACTGCATCTGTATTCACGAAGCTCTTTCCGTTAACTATAAATAACGCTATTACCAGCCATTTGCTACTGAGAAAAAAAAATCATTTTGCTGGCAAATTCATTTTCCTCACATCAGATGTGTATAATATGATGTGTCATGCGATTCTAGATTAGATGACCTTCCATAGTTAATATTAAAACATACTATGTCATGATGCAATAGTCTCAATCAAAATGAATCTCCACTATTGTATGTATCATGACTCACGAAAGTCGTGCTCATGCAATCAGAACAAAACTTGAATGCAACTTTAAATATTACATTTTTGTGATTTTGTTTTTGCAAAGATGAAACTTTAAAGGGAAAAACTACAAACAACTAGTGACAGTAGGAGGGATCGGTTAGGACATAAGTAAGGGCAGTTTATAACGGTCATATGCATAAATGAATATGAAAATAAAGCAAAACAAAACTTACTCGTCAACATGTCACAGTAAGCTCCATCAGAGATCGCGAAAATATGCGGCGGTACTTCATTCCTCCTTCTTCCTTTGTAAATTTGGATTACTCGGTTTGTGTAAATAGGGTAACGCTTGTAAGGGTTGATAGCGACACAAAAGAGACCAGAGTAAGTCTGAAACATTAAGTGAAGCGTTAAAAATGTCTGTTTCTACATACCTTTCTCTCCATCGCTTTTACATTTTGGTTGTCTACGAAACAATTGGGGGAAGAATATTCTAATATATCTGATTCTATGGTCGTATATATTGCAATAGACAAACGCTCGAATCAAAAAGCATAATAAATATTTCACCCGTCCGTATCATTTTCTCGCGTCTTAAATGTTTGTTTTTGTTAGAATGTAAAGCGGAGGCAAGCATTTCCCACTAAGACTTTTACTTTCACAGACTAAATTGGCTTTCAATTCCATATTATGTAAAAATTTGCATTACAAGCTGTTTCAGGTATTGTTGTAATAAATAGAGTTTGGTACTCTTGAAGTGTAGACTTAAAATATTATTTAATGGCAATGGCAACTGATCTTAGCGTCACATACAACATATCGCTTAATTTAGGGATTGGTTGTAATTGCATGTTACATATTTCAGTCAACACAAAGGCGTAACATGTCATGATTATCAGTTTGGGAACCAGTGTTGTGATTGTTGACAAATTATAATTTACGCAGCGTGTTACATCGGCCTAATTACTCTTAGCATGAATCTATGAACTATCAACTGCGTTTTCTTGCCAAGATACGAAGTTGTCTCAATCCGTTACAAATTCCTGCTACAATTACCATTTTCCACTTTCGACTTTTTTTTCGGACATAAATGTGATTTTAATGGATATTGCATCAGTAACAGATTTCGCCATCTTGCAATTAAATCCTAACATGATTCTCTCTTGAATGATAATTTATAAAACCTTATAAAAATTTACGAACTTCATTCGAATTTACTTCTTCAATTGAGCCATTCAGATATAGAAGATAATATATTTGGCATTTTTCAGTCTAAAATGTCTCTATTGTTGCCATTTGATAATGAAGTTGCCAAGAGTCGTCCACACCAGCGACATTTTGTAAGTTGTGTTCCATGCGTGGCTCCTCTCATGCGAATCGACGCCAGCTTTTCGGCGTTTGTCTTGTCAAATAATAATTATTATGCAGGCAGACATGGAGGTCCTTCTACTAAACAAAGATGTCAAAATTCTGCTTCTGTGCCAAAAGAATTGCGAATTGTGAAGTTTTAAATTTGGATCTCGTTTGAATGTGCTTTATGTACTTTTTTCAGTTCCAGTGGAATACTAATGAATTTCATTCCTGGCTTTTCTTTGTTAGCACACTTCATAAAAAAGTTTAGGGTGAAAATCTTCAATGCTACAAGTTTTCCGTGCACTTAAACACGATTATGGTAGCATTTGCTGGTTTGTAGAATTAATGTGTGAAAGTTTTATTTGCTTTAGTGCCTTCAGTATGCCTACTTGGTGCAAAAATTCTACGTGCACTATCTCTTAGATAATATATACTTGGCCAATTCATTTTTATCAGGCTCTACTAGACCCATGTGCGTGTGTGCTCTACTTCTTACAGCACTGAACTTCGCCGTATCATACATCCAACATCTCTTGTTATATAATTTTTAATTTACTATACTTCGTGCTGTCATATGAAAGTAAACTTTATATTTATTTATGTAACTACACCTAAAATCCACTGCATTATGAGCTTAATCAGTACTTACTAAAATGCGAAAATCTTGTGGCATAATGCACAACATATCTTGGTAAACAAATACTGCTAATTATCGACTAGTGTTACTAAGGTTACTACTTACTACGCTTTCGCTGGTTACTGTTACATCGTTTTGGTAATTAGTTCTAAAAGTGTTCTTATTTGTAGGGTTCAAATTCATTAAATTATTAATTAAACCGTTTGTAACTAAGAACCCGTAGCGGTTTCAAAATAAGAATTTGTAGCATGTATTATTACTACTATTCAATCAAATAACTGTCATGAGATACCGCTACCGTTACAACCTTTGCGATCAAATGAAACCACTCATCGTTTTGGTTTCCACATTGAACTACCTATAATTAAAAGCAGGGAATGTAAAACCCTCTTCGACGATTGTGATTTTATAAGCACTGAAAATAAATCAAGATTAAACAAATCTAAAATACACGGCTTAAAATATTTTACCTTTCCAATTTGGTAAGCCATGCTGGAAGAAAATTATTTGGTAACGTTATTAAAAGCAAATTCAAGTTACTTACGTAAATTAATTTGTTATAAAAACGCTGTTTCAAGTTATGAAGTACGGAAGCATCATTTAGATACGTCAAGTTGGACATATCTTCACATTTTTCGAACTTGGGTGGATTGCACTGCCATACTTGATCTTTCTTTAAATTACGCTCCTGCAATTTAAGCAGAAAAGAATCCGTGTAGCGAAGCAAGAAAAGAATAAATACTCACATAGATAAGTTTTGCATAGTATCGCATCTTCAAGTTGTGTAAAACAGACGCATCACTCAAATATGTCATATCCGCCATATCTTCAACTTTCTCAAACTTTGGTGGATTCACTTGCGCAACTTGATCCTTTTTAAACGTCTTCTCCTGTTGTAATTATGTTGAAGGTAACGATTAGTTCCAGGGAAACTGTACATTTCATTTTTATAGCTATGACTACTTACTACTTACTAATAACTACAGGTTACAATGTTTTTATAAAAAATTAGTTTTAGGCAAGTTGTAAACTTTTGCAGCATGATTTTTTTACTTGAGGAGAAAGCTAGAAACTAGAAAGGTATTTAATGTTGGGGTTTTTATTTCACTGTTATGTAAGGATGACTATGTTATAACTTTCATCTCTTTTCAATGGTTATTGTTGGCCGAATGCATATCTGCGGGGAGCTTATGAGTTTTGTTTTAAAAATTATAGCTGGGTGAAGTAACTAGGAAAACTTTGTTATCATATTCTTCTTGAAGGGTATCTTCCTCTTGAGAAAGCGAATACCTTATTATTGAGAAATACTAAAATATTCAGCATTTACTTTCTTAGTGCTTAACTTGGATGTTTGAATTTAGTTGGCATAATAGCGGTTTACTCCAAATGCGCCATAGAAAGAGCAGCAATTTTAGTGCTATCATTTGCAAGTGATGCGTATTGTCAATGAGTACTAATATTTTAAAATTCATAAAAGATTCCTCTCATTACCTCGCCTCCGGGCACAGTCACGGTAACAGTTTCTCCTTTTTGCGCCTTGATCTCGGCAACAACGAATCCCTCGCGATCATCAGGGACCCAAGCGGACTTCTTCGCATCGTAAGGTTTTGTTTGGTCAATTCTTTTTTGCTCCAAGGAGACAAAAAGAAACTCCGTAGGGTCCGGGTCCGAACCCTCATACTTTTCCAAAACCATGGTGGTGGCTTATTGGTGACGGGAAGCAATTACTGCTTTCACTTTCTGTATCTTATCAGTGCAAACTAGGCAGAAATCGACCGCTTACTTTCGCACGTGGGGACCCTTTGCGGCAAAAGAGATCACGCTACCACGAATTGCCACTGCTTCTCCCTATGCTTAATGTATTGCACAGCTCTCCCGTTTTCTATGCGTGGTTGTAGGACAGCTATCTTGACTTCCCTGAGATTTCACAGACACATTTCCATAATATAAATACATAAATGTGGGAGAACAAAACAAATGAAAGTGTATTACTATCGAACAAAGGTCAAGACAAGAAAATTACATACATAGATTTGGATAAATTATTTGGTTTTGATTGAGCACAAAGTGAGAAAAGCTAGATCTGAATATAGAAACTGTAACGATATTAAGAAAATAAAATATGATGTTATTATAGCATGCAGAATGCAAGTAGTGGTCAAGTCGAGGCAGCAGTGTAGTGGTAACAGTGACAGCGAAGATGTTGGTAGTAGTGGTAAACGCATAAAACAAACATGAATCCGGTGACACAACAAGAGCTCTCACAGGCAGATTGGTAACATACAAAACACCACCATGTCACGACACTTGACAACCACAAACAAAGTAGTCTTTGTTGTATGATAGGACTTGCGCAATTAGATTATGCATCATTTATATAGCTGTGAAAAGAAAGTTGGTTTTCTCTGATTACATATTTCACAATTCACCAAGCCTAAAAGCACCAAGAAGTACGCGACGCGTCATGTCTGTTCGTTACTTTTGTTTCTTCTCTTGCATACGATCCGTAAACGACGATAAAACGAACTTGTGCACTGAGTCCCAAAGAAACTTTCTTCTTTTGTCTCTAAGTCGTAAAACTCTTCTTTCTTCTTTGTTAATTAACACAATTTTGATTGTATCGATTATATGTGCACTGTAAAATCGATCTATTATATGGGAAAATTCTTGTGTAGGCGCACTGAATAGAATAATACTTATTTAACAATCTACTAGCAAAATTTCTATGCATATTTCTAGAAACGTTAAATATCGGTGCTTTCAACATACATTTATATAAGTATAGACTCATGCGGTGAGAAAGAGTTTTTATTTAAATGGATTCTTATCAATATAATATTATTCTTAGAAATTAATATTTGACTGTTAGCTGACAACTTGAATAGGAAAACAGGAGTTAAACAAGCGATTCTTTAACTGCCATGTAACTCCCGTAAAGCAATTATTGTTTAACGTGAAGAAACGAAAACGTACCACACTCAAACACTGCAAAGGTGTTTAGGTACAAGTGGAAATTATTTGACTTTTTTGAATTAAGGAATTTCAATTTTTTGATGCAACTCACGCCAGATATTATAGATTGTACTTACGGTCGAAAGCTGTTCTGTCCTGACGAAGGGAGACGTTTGAGAGTTATAAAGACTCTCCTCTTTCTGGGGAATTGATAGAAGAAAGAGGAAAATGATTTGGGTTATAATTGGCCAGGTCGGAATATAGACGAAGCGACATCCACGTAAGATGCGCAAGACGAAAAGAACATTTATTTAGTCGATAGGGCAAAGTATGATTTTCTTCAGCATTTTCCGCTATATTTTTGCGATGGCGAGCAAGGGGAATAGTAAAATGCATGTACTTATCATAATGTATGAGCTTTGAATTCTGCTACTATTTGGTTTCGTTACCAAGTAAGAATGTTTCAACCACATTTTCATGTACAAAGCAATGAATCTTACGGAATTGGTATTGCGTGTACGGAGTTATGACGGGAGGGCTGAAGCTGTGTATGGAGTGAAGAAGTACACAGGAACTATCTAAAAATGCGTTTTCCGAAAAATAGATTATGCCATAAGTATAGTTCTGATACTCTCCGGATTTTTCATCATCATGAATGTAGATGGTTTTTGGAACAGTTTCGTTTAATACCGTATGGGTCTCAGAACTTGCCGTTTTCCTCCGATTATCATTATTCTTGCTGCAGGTTAACTCATTTCATGCATAATGATCCAACTCTTGTTACACTCAAATATTCAACCACAGGAACTATTTTTGCAATGCTGTCGCGAACTAGTTCGGTTTGTGTGCTTCAATAATCATAATTTTATCGCAATACGTGCAACTTAAATCCATCCCGTGATAAAATTCGAGGAGACATTCTACTTTTAAAATTGTATTGAGGGTTTGGTTTTCGCCTTGTAGATACGTCTGTTGAAATATTGTAAATATTTTTCCCGAATGTATACGAAAGCTTTGAAGATTTACAACACATTGATATTGTCCTTACAAATTCGAAATAGATTTTCCCTTTTACCTGATATGATTATACCAACTTACCAATTAAAAACAAAATGCAATTATGGCACATTGCAGTGTTCAAATTAAAGCGACTTCTGTGAAACTTCATTCGAGTTCGAAGCTTAAGAGGTTTGTCGTAGTAATCTTTGCATGATGCTATCGTATATCTCCATAAATGAAATGATTTTTCTTGCATTGGGAATCTTCAATGTATGAAACCATGAAACGTAAACTTGTCATTCATTTGATTGGCCTGACATGAATAATGTATCATAGTCATCTTGGGAATGCCCTTCATCATGGGAATGCCGTGCAAATTACAAGTTACTATGGTGGCATATGGAAATAAAAACTCACAATAACGATTGCGCTAGTAATCAGTATCAGTGCCGTTTTAAATCAAAACCTGATCTGATCCTTTCCTCTCCGCATTAATAAGTCTATCTGGCAATAAGTAATTCATGTAATTGGTCTATTAATGTTTATCGCAATTCTTTTTCTACTACAATGCGGCATACAAAGTTGGTACTAGATTTAATGCGTGTCGTTACACACTAAACGTATAAGATTAACTTTCCTTTCATGTTTACAAGATTCTTGTTAAGCCAATTATTTGTACATATCTCGTAATTCCTGTCATCATCAACGTCAACATATCATTGTAAAGTAATTTGTGTTTTGGCAGGGAATTGTTTCATTGTCTCCTCTACCCGAGTAAACAAGTGAAGTGTTGACGATGCACTCATTCTCTTGAGGCTTTCCTCTTCACTTCCCAGTGGAATTATCGCAGACCATGTCGGCATCTTGCCAAACACTTATGTATGTCTCTATCACAAAAAAACTTTCTTGAATAAACATTCCGCTTGCCTCTTACAGAGAAATTACTTGCCAGTGTTTTTTTCGGAGTTTTCATTCAAAAGACACCGAGTTTTCTTAAGCGAGTTTCAAAATAATCTCAGTGATAATTTCCCTATTCCTCTCAACAAATCACGGCGGAAAATTAATGTAATACGTCTGCATACTACAAACATACTATATTACGTATAAGTTATTCACTGGTTGCTTTCACTGGCAATGGATAATGAGACATTTGTCAATTGAGTGTCTGTCAACTGAAAACGATGCTTTCATTTTGCCAACGCACATTTAAGACATGACAAGTTTCCCTACTGAGAATCACCATGCGTGACAATCCATTCATGATTATACATCCATTTACGATATTCTTTAGCAAGGAAAGCTATGAATTTCTGTTTTCTCTACATCTTTTTACTATAATATATGCTTTTTACCCTCGAAAGAATGTGTTAATATTATTTTTCATTCTGATTTTATTCTTTCCACATATAGCCAAGCGTGCCTAACCGGACTTAGGTTGTACGTAGCAGGTAAAATGATTCCAATGCTTCATTCGAGTACCAGTTCGAGAGATCTTTGCAGCCACAACCTCCGGTTCCGGATGCCCGGCATATCAAACATTTGCTTGATTTGCCATTGTAATAAAATCAATGATTTACTCAGCATCGAGAGCGGTGGATGCAGGAAGTTGTCTTCATCCAATATACTCGATATTCTTCATCAATTCCGCGTTCTAATTTCTGCTCTTGATGTGCCTTTTGAATATAACCTGTTTGAGACTCTTCTGTCACCGGTGCTTCAAACTTCCTTAGGTAAGTAAAAAAGTTTTCCTCGTCTTAATTCAACCATCAGTATTGCATATTATACGTACGGTATATACTAAAAACCTTTCGAAATACCGAAAAAGTCTTAAAACTTGAAATTTATTTCTGACTTTATAGTTGCTTTACAGCTTCATCATGCTGAAGTTGGAAAGATGGTGTCACAAGGTAAGAGTTTGTTTTTTTATGTCTACACACTTGAGTAACGACGAGAATGACTGCTGCAAAAAAATGTCTGTCAATGTCCAAAAAAAATATATTGCATTTATTTACAGCTTTAGAAAAGATTCGCTCAAAACTTCCGGAGAGCATGTTGGAAGCGTTCATAGACAAATTATCAGCACAGGTATGGAACTCGTCACTTCATTTCAAACATTTGATTTGGATTTTGTCATATGGCGTACATGAATTATTTACTCTCTTGTATCTAAAAACATGTAAAACGTTGATTAAAGTTAAAATTTTGGCGACGATTAAAAATATAAAAGAAATCTCTAGACCATTCAAGGCTAGGTTATTCATCCTTGAGCCGGTGCCTATGTAATGGACATATGTAATGTTCCCATAGTATGTAACTTCGTCTCGCTCGGACATCCTTCATTGTTCCACATAATTTGCCAAATCGTTTGTGTTTTAGACCACGTACAGAAAGCAAATAACGTTGATTAAAGTTAAAATTTTGGCGACGATTAAAAATATAAAAGAAATCTCTAGACCATTCAAGGCTAGGTTATTCATCCTTGAGCCGGTGCCTATGTAATGGACTGCATTTACAATTTGTCTCGAGCATGAACGATGGCGATACGAACGATATGTCAGGCAAATCAATACTTTGCGAGATAGGCTCCTGAATATGTTGACCACGAATGGATCTCAATTTTTATTGTTATAAACATGTATGTTCCCATAGTATGTAACTTCGTCTCGCTCGGACATCCTTCATTGTTCCACATAATTTGCCAAATCGTTTGTGTTTTAGACCACGTACAGAAAGCAAAAACTAAACTAAACTAAAGCCAAAATCACTGTCACTGTTGATGGAAAATTGCATTGATCGTTAACTTTACAAAACTTGCATCATAAGGAACAAAAAATCATAACGGCAGCCGCGCATCCTCTTTTAGTTCTACGGGAGTGCGTCAAAGTCCCCTAAATTAGTTCTTGAAGGTTCCAACCAACAGGTACATACGTCCGGGTAACATGGCTTGAAAATACTACTGATAATGTAATGACTCTTTAAACGCCAAATGCTCACTCCTTGAAATCCCCCTTGCTTAGAAAACCTTGAAATGAGAATGAACCTTTTGAGTTGTGCATTCCTGTTGATATTTATCAAGTTGCCCCAACCTGAAGAAAAAAACTAGTCAATCGCAGCCATGGCATTTCCGTGGTAACTTTATAAATCGTATACTTAATTTTCATTTTCTGGTTACAGACTAGAGATGAAACTATGTGGGTATTACTTGTCGTCAATGATCCAATAATGAAGTATCATTCAATAAGTTATTTCTGTCAATGTTTCATTTGAGTCGAAACGAAAATGTACATGAATCGGATTCTATATCCTCATTCTCTTGTGTACCTAAAGTTACGGATAGTATTATGTATTAACAAGACATGACATTTTACTTAGGTAAAAAGTAAAAATCCCAGTCAACGTATATTTTTCGATAACGTTGTATTTTCGATTTTCATCGATTAGCATTCATAAAGGATTAGTATCGCTACATATATATTTTTAGACTCTTTTTTTTAGCAATTTTGGTTTTCTGATTTTTCTTGACACAATTTATGGTAATGTTCGCTAAGTTCATAAAACTGGCGAGGTGGCTGATTATTTTTAAATCTTTGCAAGAACTTTCACTCCAATGGTTGCACGTAGGAAGAGGGTCAGAGACGCAAGATTTTTTCGTAGGTTAATGTTCGATGCGATTGAATAAAAAGCTACAGTCACCAATTCCGTATTGTAACTGAAGTAATACATAATATGATAAACAAGTATCCATATATCTTTCCACTTGTAATTTATTAAATTGCAAATTTCAAACATCGATGACATTGTATGGATGATTGGATGAACTATAACAATTCTGATGGTGATGCGATGACAATAATATAGCTAACTGTGACTACTATCATAATTGCAGATTCTTCAGAAAGCCTCGTTTGGAAATTTACTCTCTTTGTCAGTCCTTATACGGGATAGTACATGCTGCAGCATCTTAGTGAAAAATTATGGTGAGCTTCTCGTGTATATATTTTATATTTTTTTTATATATCACCATATATTTATAAATAATAGTGCAACAAGTAGATAAATAATCGCAGAACTTCAATTCGTATTGTTAGTTTTTAAATTAAAAAAATAGTGTTTGACGATTTTTGAACATTTTGTGGACAGATTTACCGAAAGTTACAATCTAGATGCGTCTAAGAAGCCTCCAATCATAGGCATTAAACACCATCTCTGTGTCTAATCTCGTGCAGAGTTATCTAGGTCGATGCTGCCAATTACTCGTTTTATTAAGTAGCGAAAGCTGTAAGCGGAGCTACTTTATAAGATTGTGCTTTCTGTCTGTCCATCCGTCTATCCGTGCGAAATCTCGGGAACTTTAAGGAGTACAGGGCTGAAACTTGGCAAAAGTAATTCTTAGCCATAAAGTAAGCTCTGGTGTGAATTTGAACATTTTTCGTCAAAGCGTTAATTAACTGTGCAATTTAAGTTAATTATAGTGCATGGAATTTGACGAAAAAATTGTATTTGCTAAATGGATAGAGCTAACAATGGTGAACATTTTTGCTCATAGAACCCGTACCTAATGTCGTCACCTTCTTTAATTAACTGTGCAATTAAAGTTAAAGTTGATGCGGATGAAAAATTACAAAAAAAAAAACAAATATTTGCTATATCGATAGAGCTCATGAAGGTGAACATTTTTGCTCAAAGAACCTGTACCTAATTTCGTCATCTTCGTTAACTAACTGCGCAATTAAAGTTAATGCGGATGAAAAATTACGACTAAGTTGTGCTTGATGGGGATGGGGGTAGAGCAGCCGAAGGCTGCGAGTCAGTTGTGCGTGAAAAATTAAATTCCATAAAAATAGATTATATTCAGTAAAAATGAAATTTCATTAAATGAAATGAAATACATTCTAATTGAATTGTAAAAACGAAACTATGCTTTTGCTTTCGCTACTTTATCCAATTGTGTGCATACTTCTGGTTAATTATTAGTTTATCTCATCTTTCCCTGGGATATGTCTATGGAATTGCATAACAATTTTTAAAAGTAGTAAATAATCTTCGTCGTTTCTATTCTTTGTTATGATATGATTAATATAGCGCCACGTTTGCTGCCTTGCTTAGTCAAACTATTTGTCGACCAATCCTGTGTGGTGATATGGAAACATTCTGTTTCTCATACCTCTGATGATAAGAGCTTAGTCAAATATCATTCAGTACCTATCGAAGATGACTTACTGTTTGAAGTCAAAAGGAACGAATCCTTGCGGCTACTTGATACTTTGGTTGAATTATTCGGTTCCATGACCTCACACGACAAAGATGTTCCAAGCACAAGGGAAGGAAAGTCACAATCCCTTGTTAGATACGACGAGCGTGTTGAAGTATTCCAGATTTTCTACAACTATATAAAAGACATTCTCGAAACGTGTATGAAGGTTCTCACATACACAATGACCCTGGATGACTCAAACATTAATTTTTTCAATGTAAAAATTTTAAGTAAGTCCGCAGGAATGTTTTATTAGACTTAGTACATAGTATAATAACAACAATATGATTTATTCTATTGGACTGGAACCATTAAAGCTTTGAACGTTGTCCTAACAACAACAACCCAGCTGTAGCTATGTCCAGCAGAATAAATGAACTTGTTTCCATGTAACGGTATCTGGTAATTTTCATTTATTCTAATATAACTGTTCTGGTTTTGCAGACTTCTTGGAGTCATTGTACCGTTATTCCAGTATTTTGCGGGCAACTTTCACCACTGGTCAAGGGACAACGTTCTGCTCAATGATAAAGAAAATGTTGTTTTGCCAGTCAAATGATGTTAAGGTACTAGCAAGTAAATAGGTACTATTCTTGAGGCCAGCAGTGAAACTGTTGACTGTGGGGGTGGCGCTTGCAAACATGAGACATGGAGTGTTTGCATGCGTAAGAATACAGCTAAGTCCCACCCTCACAGTTTCACTGCCTCAAGAATAGTAGATACGGCAACAATGCATGTATAAAGCATGTTTTATGTGTAGTATTCTTTAATCTTTGATGAAAATCAGAACATAGCTTAAACTTCATTCACACTAAATAGTACGTATTACTATGACTACAATGCTCTCTTCTTATGTTACTGGCATTGACAATAGATGATAAGCACTACTCTCGTTGCTTCCACAGGTGGCAACGCTTGCTTTGTTCCATCGGATGCTAATTTCATATAAGAATACCACTCAGGAGGCTGTTCCAGATGCAATGAGTACAGATTTTCCTGCCGTTGTATCGCAGGTAGAGTTGGTGTATTTTGTTACAGAATCAATGAACACCTCATGTGAAATTCTCCTAAGGTATGCACAGATTTGATTTGATATATTACACAGTGTTAGAGTTTGCATGTCTTGAGCAGTTAGCGTTGTGGGATTACAGCATTAGATCAAAATTTGTTATTTTAGGGCATCTCTTCAAGTCTTGATTGAAATCAATAACATCCCAAGTTTCAGACAAGGTCAAATGATTCCAGTGTTGGAAGCTGTACTTCGCGTAGCTAGAATGCAAATTCCTGATAGCATTACCGATCCGGCTACCTACAGTCATCTGAATAGCTTTCTGATCGAAACATTGGCCACTTCGTAAGTATACGCGATAGACAGTGGAATTTCGATATAAGGACCCCACTTTATAAGGACTAGCGCTTCATAAGGACCATGTTCGAATTTCGAATACAAAGTCTATGTATAAAGACTACTTCCATATAAGTTCCATAAAGTCCTGTATTTGGGGGGGGGTCCTTATAGAGATGTTTCACTGTATGTGCATACTATTCTTGATTGACCACAAAATATAACATGTGGATTTCCAGAGACTCCGTTCCATTGACTATCTATGGCCAATTGATGTACTTGTTTGAAAAGTTGCCCCATCAATGGACTACCGAACAGTATCTACCGTGGATCAAGTTGCTTGTCTTCTGCGGTCGCAACATCGATCTACAGAACAGTCTCATGAAGATATTTAGTAGCTTTCATCTGCGGTGTCGAAATGTCGGAAATGTTTTCACTGTTGCTCCATTGAAATGCGTCCTATTGATTGCTTCTGCCCTAATGGAATGGTGAGTGTTGAGTGTATTATAAAGTGTGAAACTGATATTACATATATCAAACGTATAAGTAGTTTCTCGAGTATATTTAGCATTTGATTTTGGAAACGAAGATGACATTGCAAGTACATACATATATAAGAGATTTCTAGATCTGTTCGGTTTTTTAAACAAATGGACTAATACACGTTACCTCAAGTAATAAATGTTTTGATTTATCAATCTAGCAACCCTACTCCAGGCGGAAATACGGCTAGAAATTTGGTTGGAGATACTTTTAGTTCTACAGACAATTCGCTGCTCATGACATTACTAGGGTCTGTGATGGAATTCGACCTATTGCCACCCATTATGGTAGAAACTAAAAAGTATGCGAAACAAACTATTAACTATGGATTGCTACAAACTGCTCTATTGACTTTGTTTCAGCTTCTTGCTAAACACGCAACATCCGAGGATGCGATTTATGCCATTATATTATTGAAGATAATCGAGAACTTGCCAGAGAGCCTTCTATTGTTGGATGCCAGTCATTTTACTGAATCCCCTGAGCTTTCAAAGTTGAAGGTTTCGTTTGACTCTCCTCTGGATGACGACGAAACATCTAAAGCACCCTACGATATTGAAATTGACACGAAAAATGCAGTACTTAAGACGGATGAGGGGAAATCGTACTGGTCGTCTAGAACCTTGGTGAACATTTTAGGAATTCTTCGTTTAAATGCTGATTTAATGTGAGTTTGATCATATTATGATATATACATAAACTTTCAAAAAGGAATTTAACGTTTTTTTACTTTAAGGATAATCCGTGAGTTATTTGAGCTTTGGAATCGTCAAATGGCACGGATTATATCGTTGTGCTCAACACATCATCTTCAACAACTGACTAGTAAACTGAATGCAATCAAATTTGAAGGGGAAAACACAGTTCAGGAAAAAGTTAGAACTGTCCTTCAAACCCTTGATATTAACGCCAAGTCCTGGTACAACATTTTTGAAAGTCAGGTTGGTGATGGAAGAAACGTAATAAGTAGTGAAAAACACGATGTCGTGTTGGCTTTTTATTACACTTATACGTTTTTCAACGGGTAAGTTTCTCATGCTTCCCATTAATAATATGAAAAACATAGTTAATTGCTTCTTGTACTCTATTGTTTTTTAAATCAACAGGGTTGCTGTTATGAAATTTTTGGATGAAAACCTTCTCCAGCAGTTATCAAACAACATTGCTATGCTCTTATGCGCGAAGGAAAGAGACTTGATGGCTACATCCTTTTACCTAAAAGTTTGCTTGGCCCTTGCTAGTGTTATGCAGCCCGATTTAAAAGCCACGATTTTAATTTCGAATTTAATCCGGAGGTCATTGCTAGAAACAATTGACCAGGAGAGTTTCAAAAGAGATGTAATGACGTACCACCCAAAAGTGTTTGCCTTTGTTCTTCGTGAAAAGTATTTTCCTGATCCAGAGCAACTGTTGGAAATATGGATAACAAAAGATAAGGCGTCTTCTGGGTCATTTTTAGAATCTGGATTCTTTGATGGCCAACTAAATCTAGAGATCAATAACTGTGTATTGGTAATGTAGACTGAAAATATTAAACTCATATTGCTAATATGGAAGGGTATCCATAATCGCTTTTGATTTGTTTTAGGCGCTGGCTTCGCTTGGAAATGAAGAAACCAGCATGCTAGCAGTCAGATATGGTGCATTGCGTGTGATGAAATTCAAGACCGGGTTTGAGTTTTCGTTCTTCGTGGCAAATGTGCACCAAATTATCGTCCAGATTTTTGCAGACAATTGCTCTGAGCTAGACACTAACTCAATTAATTTGTTAAGACTCTCCAATGTCATACAACTTGCTGTAAAGGATGAGTTACTGCTGTCCTCTGCGAATAATGTCCCAACGGATTTAATTCAGAATGTAGTGAAGATTATGCTTAAGCATTATGATTTGTACCTGTTAGGGAAGACGTGCCTTGAATTTCTTAGTAAGCTCCTAAGGACGGATTCATCTAAAGCAGGTGTGCCTAGCATAAGGAAATCTTAATAGCAACCTTAACGGACTTTTATTATTTTGATACACATTAGCCTTGATAAAATGTCATGTTTTTACTTCGATTTAGTGATGTCTCACTTAACTAGCAACGGAGAATTCATATCTTTCTTGGGAAACAAGTTATGCACCGTCGTTGGTCATGAAGACACCCAAGAGTCTATGTGCTTACATCAGCTTTTCACTATCATACTTATGGGGAATACTGAGACGGTAATTGTAGATAACTTCTCGCTTTAACAATTCGTAGAACGGACTTTAAATTTCTTGTATCCACTTTACAGCCGCCTGGGTCTAGCTTCAATTGGAAATTAAGCTCAATCCTTTCATACATCCATGACAGACCAAGAGTAGAAATTTTGGAGTTTTTATCCACAATTTTTAAGACAAACTTCTCTAGCAAAATACTTAGGGTACATATCATATCAATCGTGATTGGATGAGTATTATAATGTTATAAGACTTTAATAAAATATGGTTTTTAAATTACTAGGTGGCTGAGACGGATTCCGCCGAAATGTTTTCAAAGAGTCTGCTAAACTTGTTATTTCATATGCAAGTACTTGCTCAGAAGGTATGTTATGTGTTAGTCTTTTGATTTAAGTCTGTTCGGATACTTATCGGACTCTGTAATTATCGATAGACATTCTTGGTTACTTTTAAATTACTATTTACAGGTAATTTTACCTGCTGCGAGAGAGGAAGTGTGGACAATTTTATGTGAATATTTAAGGATTGCTGAAGAAGGCCATCCTATACTTAAAACTGAGGATTTTCAAAATAATGTTATCTTCCAGCCTTGGATAAAAGTTTTAATAACTCATACACTTGCAACGTGTAAACACATACCCTCCAAGTTGTCTATAAAACAATTACAGTTCCTGGATCGATGGTGTAAATTGATGGTTAATAATGTAAGTAAATTACTATTTTATGTATGGATCGAGAGTTGTTTCACTAATGAATGCGTTCTTTTACAGTTTAACCCGATAAAATCTTTCAAATTTTCCTAATTATAGATAATATCAGATTATAAAGCAACGAATGTAGCATTGTACTTTTACACATCTTTTTAATGATTTCAGAAATTGTCATACTCTCATCTGCGCACTGCAATAAGCCAACAGTTCGTGTTTGCACCTTACTTGGAGTTGTTCAAGTCTATTAATCGTGTTATGAAAAAAGGTCCAACTCAAACCGAAGTCAAGCCAGAAGTGAAAGTGTGTTCGTCGTCGGAAGCATCATGTCGATATTCTGAACTTTCGTTCAGCATCGACAAGAAACCTTTACTTATTACCCGGATAGCTAAAACAACGGACACCTTCTTATCCCTCCTATAAATGAAACCATTGTATATGCAAGTGCAGTATTGTTGTTGTCATTGTTTAACTTTTGTAATTAAAAATTAAAAATTATTAAACGCAGATGCTTGGAGACCCTAGCAGAAAAATACTTAAAATCCATTAAAAAATCAAATTTAATTCGCAAGTAGTTGATGTGGCGAATACGCATGTTGCCATGTTAGTACATACTTGTACAATAGTTTTTGAGATTTTTCTCTTTCCTCACTATTACATACTAAAATTGTATCTACACATGTAAATATGTATGCATATATTATTATGAATAGTATAGAAATATTGTTGTCAAAATAGCTAACTAAAGTTTTGACGCTCTTAATATTTGTTGCCAAAAATGTGCTAATTACCATGGAATATTGAATATATATCAGTATTTTGATTACGAAAAGCATTTGGTGAAAGCTAGTAAGCTTTTTTCGTTTTCACTAGTAACAACTAAAAAACAAGAAATATTTTATGGAAATGCTTTTGTAAATAAAAATAGATTGTTTTATAATCCCGATCCGGATTCAAGTATTTACAAACCAAGATTGTCATAATATTAAAGCTTGCACGAATGACTTTTAAATTTGTTACCCTGGCATTTCCTATGGAGATGAAGATTTAAAACAGTTGCTGTGGTTACTGCTGAGGTACAATAGGTAAATTTACTTCTTAAATGGTCTTGGATATCTTTTGTTTCCCCAGCAGGGACAATTGCAATTTTTAAACATCCGGAAATCTTGAAGTACCGAAATTCGATATTAATGAGCCATTATCTTTACTTTTAATGCTGCCGGTAACTAGGTAAAGAAACGAAATAGGGCACAGGTGCTTAAAGCAAAAATGATCCCTGTAAGAAGCTCTATCGAAATCAAGAATTTAAAAAATCGTATTTAACGAATCATTATAGTTACCTTAGAAGAGAGAATCCTATTCAGTAGCGATTTGTGTTCAAGTTTTTATTGTTTATTTTCTTCAACAACATTTTTTTCTTTCAACAACAATTAAAGAAACCAACATTTCCATTGCTTTTGCAAGGTTTCCATTGTATTTTCCCCGTAACCGTGCTTATTCAGGTTTCTTCGAAGAAACCAAACTTAGATTTTTTCTTCTACACAAATGATCATAGACTGGGCCGTGCATTGTCCTCTAACAGATCCTTTAATTCACTATGATGTATCGTCGTTGTTGTATCTATCCAACCATTGTAGAGAATTCAGAAAATCATTCGACCGCAAACAGAAATTTAGATTTCACTTTCAGGTTGAAATCAAAAGTCTAATATTTTGTCACTTTCTGTCGGTGTAGTGTAACCTTCGATATTAATGTAGAAAATGTGACAAACATAAATTTTCAATGAGTTGATGCTGATATTTGAAGAGAAAAAGAGACATTATTTTACTAACATTCACTTAAGATTACGTGTGACGGCAAATACCAGTGGAATACGTAATTTACCGGTTTCCCTCAACTTTCTCCATAACAATATTCTTTCGTTCATAACTAACTAGACTTTATTCTAGTGGAAAGTACTCAAGCTCGGAGAACAGATAGTACTATTACTATTCACATTTCCACTTCTGACACGTCTTGTAAATAATTAAAGGGCTGCCTGTTCCTAAACACTATGAATTTCCTCATCATCTTTATGTCCTTCCGACCCACAAACATGAAATGGACTTAGACCTAACGTCAAGCTGATACTATGCTACTTGAAATCCATATATACATACATCTACAACTACAACTTCATCTTTCTTGATCAAGTAGTAGAGCTGTGATCTCGCCATTTCCCTTATGTACATCAACGCCGAACTTCAATGTGGAGAAAGCAAATAACTTGAGATGTAGGAGTAGAAAAGTTCCGGAGTTCAAGAGAAAGCAGGAAGAGCTCAAATACACAGGAAACCTATTGCAAGATGAAACTGAAATGGTTTGTGCACAGAATACGACAGAGAGATCATTTTCTTTTTCTGGAAGCTTACAATTAGATACCTAAAGGCTTGTTTCTCCTTGTGCTACTCCTTGAAAATATTCTGTCATAACATAAACTACAACATAATATTATTGCTATTGCTTTACTCACGGGATCAACTTAGACAGTATGTCAAGTACTCATATTACTTCTTATACAAATCGAACATGATCCCTACCAAGATACCTTCGGTTTGATTTTGGTCGTGTTTTAGCAAAGCCCATAATGAATAGAACCATAATACCACAAAAACCAACAATCTAATGAGTTAAGAATTCTTTGAAATAAAACCTTTCCAGGTCTGAAACAACGAGCAGTTAATGCTGTTACATGGCCACAATATTGAAAGTTGTAGGATAAAAATACCTAAATGAGCCAGACCAAAAACAGAGCAGGATATTAAAAAATACAAAAGCTGTCGGTTCAGAAGAGATTATGTCCAGTACACAAGCTTAGAAAAGATGAGCAAATGAACTTTTCTAGCTAAAAACAATAATGAAAGGGTGTTATTTATAGCAGGATGATATAACTGAAACGTTACGACCACTAGATATTTCTTTTATTCTCTTTTGCGCCCTAAGTCACTTAAGTTTTATTATTTGGCCAAAGAGCAGACCGAGTCGGTGAATTATCGACAAAGATGTAAAGCCAAAGCCTCTTACTGTCTCCATAGCCAGATGAGAACTTTTTCGCTGTAGCCTAAGTGAAAGTTGGGCAAGGATAAATGATTTTTAGTATGTCTTTATAAGGATTGAATCTAGAATCTATGCGTGTTTACTTGTCTTTCTATTACCGCAGTAAATCTCCTAGAGAGTTAGCTTGGCCATTGGATAGAGGCTTTCGACTCCAAAAAGTAATCTATGGAAAGAACATCTGAAGCTAGTTGCATTACAACCAAGTCGTCCGCTCTAGTAATACATAATACCGTCGTTTATAACTGATGCCTAATATATAATTTAAGCTGACCGTCATAATAGAACGCGTCAAATTGGTAGGATGTTTTGTTGAGTGTTGTAAACTGTCGCATTTCATATAAATGATTACCTTATCATGTCTGACAGTTGTGTACCACAACTCACATGCAGGCAACGTTTCCGTAGCAGCGGAATTCACGTCTCAGCTGTAACAATCTGACTAGCTCAATTACCCATTGGAAGTAGTACGTTTGTAAGACAAAAGTTTCCTTTCGGGAATGATATTAAATCAAGCATAACAAACCTCTCGTTCCTTAAGAGTAATGTGTAAATAACCATGAAAATTGGGTGTAATTTTTTTTTATCACGAAGTGTCCCGGTCAATTAGGTGTAAGCATACAGAATGACGCCATAAACTGCAAGAACTACTTACTTACCGTTTACACCCGGGCATGCTTTCACTTTGTAGTTTAATGCTCAGCGTAGTTAGGTTCAAATAGTAACGTTTCATTTTTCAAGAGCCAAACAATTTTGCTGAAGCTGAATCCACTCATCCCTGGCTTTCTTTTACTTAAGTTGTAAGTTTTATACAATAAAAAGTATATACGACAGCTTTGTGCAAATTACTTGCCTATTCATATAAACTGTAATATGTTACTCATGAAATTGTTTGTTTTTCACCATGATCATTTCCCGCGTGGTAACAAAAATATGGTAAAAGTTATCCGAATATGTATGAATGAAAGATGAAGGATTTAATAGTGTAAGCAAAAAAACCGACTGACGCAGTGGGTGACGTCTTGGCTGGTGCAATCTTAGCCTCATTTTTAGTTCGACACAATTGTACCAGTGTATTACAACCTTTATCACACGGAATTCAAGGATTTGTGCTTGGTCCACGAGAGATTTGCACAAAAAGTTTTTGATAACTGTTACTACTTTTTGACCACTATAATTCGTCCACATATAGCATTGTCAGCAAAGTCAACACAAAAGCTAAAAGAAGATAGTGCAAATGAGACTTCCGAATCAAATCCACTTTCCTAATACGGGTAGAAAAAGAAAGTCAAGCAAAAAAAATACCTCCCAGCGTAGCCAGTCAAACAGAGCGGAAAATTTAATATTTCAGGAATTGTTAGTTACATGGGAAAAGCCTAAATAGAGTCGGATACAATAATGTTTGTAGTTTGTGTTTGTCTTGTGTTAGTGACATTGAAACATGTTCCTTGTGAAACTAACATCGATTTTAGCCTCATAGCAGAGGGAAACCCATGTCGTGGTGTAGTAGAGACGGTTTTCGCTTGGCACTTGAAACTACCAACCAGTCAGGCATAACGTGTACATTAGCATTTCATATTTTTGTTACTTTCACCAGTTCAATGACAACTCTTGCTTGTAGGCTGAGAAGCCAGCAACCCTGAGAGACATTTATATTCCATTCATACCAGACGTTAGCAGCTACTGAAGCGTTCATGACGTTATGATGTTTTTATTGTTGATATTAAGCTGATAGTGCTACCCACTACGGTACTACGACAACCCTCTCCATGAGCTTGATAGCTTTCATCGTGTAAACCGAGAAGCAAAAGATTTCGAGGGAAATTTTTTTGCTTTGTTTTTAAACTTTGTGACATTCTGAAATAGTAGAGCTGCTATTTTGAATAAGAAGAAATCAAGAATTGTGGGAAAGAAGAGAACTCTAAAGAGAAAAGTTTTGAGCCGATTTTCCGACCTAACTTCGTTGGCTGTCCCTTCCAGACTAGGCTTGCTTTGAATGTTGTGCGGCTGGAGAAACAACTAGGTTTAGGTAGCTGCTCTGCTGTCTTTCGTTTGGGGAAAGGGAAGTCAGGAAATGAAGGGAAAAGGAAGGGAATATCCACGCTAAAAGATGGTTCCTCTTCTTGTTTTGCTACCAATTGAAAAATACGGCATCACCATGACGCTAAACATAAAGAGCAGTCACATCTTTGTCTGTTTGGTGCCGTCATGACTGACGACGGTTTGGGTAGTTTTTCGAGGATTTCGAGCTAGTTATGTAGTTAAGCAAGTGAAAGAATTTTTTTGTGTGTCAAGAAAAGGGGCAAACTTTCTTTCCTTAAATTCTTTTTGCTGTATAAATTTACTAACTGTCTTCGCTTGTGGGTTTCCGGTTTTTCAAAGCTAGTTTTCGTGCATCAAGTCGCATAATCGTATATAATACGATCAGCTTATAGATACTAAAACCTTGTTTTAGAGAAACACATGATAAAATTATATGAAAATGTTGTTTTATAAGTAAAGTAATAATTTAAGATAAATTTGTGACAAAATTACCTAGCTATTCTTTTCTGCCATACGGCCAATTCTTCAACGAATGGGTGGTCACGCTCACACCTCCGTTGAATGGTTGGTGAAAGTACTTAGAGTTTGTAGCAACTTGTTTCATGCTTAGGACACAATTTACGACCCTATATGATTTTACTTTTTTTTCAGATTTTATCACGTATGTAGAGCGTAAGAGCGACATGCCTACTTGGATAATCTGAGAGAGTGAGAGGTTTACTGTTTGTAAAAAAGAGAAAATAGTGCGAAAAGGTGTGGAGAAAGATGAAACTTTCATTGCCAGCGGTCGACTCTAACTTCTTTTCGGTATCTTTCTAGCATTGAGGCTGACTTGCTTGATACCGGAATGATTTAATATGAAGCTATGCCTTTGCTCACATTTTACGTTTCACTTCCTCACCTTTTTTTCTCTCCCCGTACTTGAAAGGAACTTCGGTTGATGAGTTGAAATACAATATTTTGCTTCATGGTTGAGTTGTGTGTTCGCGATGAGGAATAACAGTGAGCAATGTAATACAATTTTTTACCATGCCTACATATATCATTATGGTTTCTTTCTTTTAAAAAGATTCGTAGGATTATACCACGGGTTATCAAATTTCGCCTCTGAGAAAAACGAGTTTGTAAGGGTTTTTTTCTTCCAGTGGGTGTCTGTAATTATATTGTGTACCTTACGTAAGGTACATTTTATATAATATTATGTGACTGAAGTAATGAAAGTAGAACATGAGATTTAAACCATTGGAAATTTAATACCGTCACGTTTCTATGCATCAGAAATTCTTCAGTTTCCATTCCACCAATGCTGGCTGATAAGTACTCCTATGAATTTTAAAAAAGAAAAAATGAAGAGAACTTATTTACCAAGGAGCACCATCAGAATACTTTCACCTCGAAATCAAGATGTTGTAAAGTCTATAAGATTTTTTAAGAATATTTCTTTTGAATTTGCTCAATAGCACGAGAGAATTAAAAACAAAAAAGGATTTCGATCCTGGTTTTCTTAAGAGAAAGAGAAACTACAGTGGAAGTAGATGATTACGATAAGATATAATGGAAATATATGAAGACTACCTAGGGGCCTATAAAAAGAAAAAGAAAAAACTAAAAACCATTTCACGTAACACATAAAATCATAGGTGAGACCACAACATTCATGAGAAAGGTGTCCTATGAAGGCAGCTTCGATTTTGGGATAGAAACAAACCTTATTAATCCAAATTCTTCATGAAACGCTCATTCTTATGGGGTTGTTTACAAGTAACATATTACTAGTATGCCTTATGTATATAAAAACATCTATTTTTGGAGAGAAAGTGTTCAATGTTAGAACGATCAGGGTATTGATAGCCACAAAAATGCCGTCTAAGGTATTATTATCTAGCTCTAGCTGCTGAGAAACGTTTGTGTTGTTACACTGAGTACTTTTGTCAACGCAAAAAACTGCAAAATATCTACCGAATAGGATAGCTGGAAAACGTTCTAAATAGAGGAAAAAATACAACCGTGTGGATCTTCGTTTTGAAGTGAAAGGGTTGTTATCAACCTCAAAGAAGTTTACCAGAGGGAAAAGTAATAAAAGAGGTACATTCATGGCATTGATGTGGAATTCCGTATACGCATTTAACTAGCTGTAATAGGATGTGTACAAATTGTGCTTTGAAACCCAACGAGTTTTTATGTATATTTTCCCCGTTCAAACTGTTAGAAGTAAATAGACGTGGCAAAGAAAACCAAGAACAATTCGCAATAACATTCCTGAATTAGATACAAAAGTAAAGTAGCATGAATTTATAATGGTTTCGCTCATAGCTGTGAGCCTTGGGTTGTACATTTATGGTTTATAATGCTCCTTTTTTATAGCATTGTCATCATTATCATTATCGTTTGCGCTAATGCGTCATAAAACTCTGATACCAGAGGCAGGAAAGATGTACTTCTGAAGAAGACTGATCACACAGTCTTCTTTTAATATGAAACCTGTAGTAGACATTATGTAAGCCCAGTTTGTTGCCTATTGGTGCAGATCTGTAGACCAATCAATTACATCTGACAGTACAGCTCATATTTTGCCGAGGGATGCTTTCACTTTCAAAAGCACACAAACTAGCTAGGGTAAAAGTGATTTATCAAAGTATTCTCATTATATGATAAGTACTTGTTGTGCTCTCATCCTTCAGGTGAAATATGCCATGAAATATCTAATTTTGACGAGCGGTAATTTCACGTGTAGTTCAATCATCAGCTACTTCAAACTCTATAGTAGCTTCCCGCTGGCACTGTGAAGATTTTATATTCATTAATGTTAGTGCCTATAAACGGCCGAATTGACTACAAAACGATTTTAGAAATCCCTTTGGGTTTACACTCTACGTTAAAAGTCAGACTAGATGTATCTCCTGGAATAGATGATAGAGAATAAGACAAGAGTATCATGAATCATGACTTCATGACGTATGCGTTGAAATGTTTCAATAAACTACTTACTAATTGACATGAAGCAAATACTTAAACGCACATGTAACATGATAACAAAAGAGTTGCCAGTTATAATGATCATTATAAACCAAAAATAGTTTTGTTTCGTAATGACCTTGTTTTGTTTCGAAAAATACCAACCAAGTTTGGAACTCTAAAAGCATTTTCTGTTGCACAAAAAAATTGTTTGTTGGGAAATCATTAATGTATTCATACAATATGGCTGCGACAATCTGTATCTTCCATATGTATGTTAAAATTCTCAACTAAAACCCTATTTCAATGCATATTTTGTAAACTAGTTTTGCTTTACTTTCCAAACATGACGTCATTGACAATTACCCGCACTACTTACCTTCAGCTATGCTTTCACTTTCGATCAGAAGCTGACGCTGTCATCATTTTAAGACAATACAGGAATGGACAAAGCTCGACGGATTCAAGGAATTCTCTCATGGCTTTCCAGTTAAAAGAGAGTGATGGTACCTACACGTGAATCGAAATAAATATTGGTTCATATTTTTCAATTGCTTTGTCAATAGAAAGTATCGACCAACAGAGGAAAACAACAATATACCTTGACTGTGTATGTTTTTTGAAACCGTTGACATAGCCTGTTGGAGGCAATAATCAGCAGATATAAGACATGTTTCGGATTGGAAACTTTTAATAGAATTGTGGTTTTTGATAGAGTTGCTCCGAAACAACGATCGAGAGCATAGCCAAAATGAAACCAATGCTATGTACAAAAGAAAAAGGTTTTAGCATGTTTCATCCATATATACGAACCAAACTGTACAGTGAAACTTTCTCTGGTTCAACAAAATACATGAAACAGATTGAATCACAGCAAAGGCAACTATGATTATTTCGGTTGGTATGGGCTGTCCGCAGATTGTGTTGCCTGTAACAAAAGTTTAAACGCGGCACAATTGGGAAACTTGTGTACAATCAAATATCATATTTGCAAATAAGATATAAATAGTGTATGCATGATTTCAGATAGGTTTATTTCAATGTTTGTCCAAGTTTTGTAAATATTTGCGAAAGTGTATCGGTTTAAAGTGAAAGCTGCTTTTCTTAATCCGGTTGTTTATTGTTTGGCTTATTATAGCTTTGCGCACACGGCAAATTTCTCTCAGACCATTTCCCTGTTTTTTCATTATATGATAAAAATCATGAGCAACAACACTCCAGATCACGATGACTACACAGTTGTAGTAGTGGAAGCGAAATGGAAACCAAATTATATATACCGTACTGAAAAAACAAAAGGCAAACCCTTGAGAGAATACAAAATTCGGAGAGCACACAAGAGCTACTTGAAAAAACTTAGTTTAAATAAATATTATGCAGATGATCTTACCAACCCTTTTCGTCTTACAGTGGAGAATTGAAATTGAAAAACAAATAGTATTTTGCAAGTATGTTTCAAGGAAACGAGCAAAGTTGGTAATTTTTACTGACAATGGCTTTCTACTTTTGTGGTAAAGGTCGGGCTCAACTGTGACTTGTACACATTCCCAAGTCAAACATTACGAAACCTTTAGGCAAAGTGTACAACAAACTAAACACTTGACGGATTGCATCATTATTTTTGCGTATTGGTTTTCCGTAGTCAAGATCCACTGTTCACAGATATATTCAGGACGAGTGCTCTCATGCGGGCAACCGATAGACATTGTTAAGTAGTTGGTTCGTGGTTTGCTCCTTCCTACCTACGCCTGTGCTTACCTCCTTTTTGGTGTACCGAATGCTTTCTCATTTTACCAGGGAAAGTCCGGTCAACAGTGTAGTTTAATCGTTTTAGCGCTTTGAGAACCACACTAGAAGGAAAAGCTCTTGTATCCAGCCTTCTCCGTTTTGTTTTGTTCAGATTTTTTCTCCCGGAAGGAAAGTTCTTGATAGCTACAAGCGTTGGGAAATATTGCGGAACCGTCGTCTTCAAAGCATGTTTCATATTGAACCTGTCGCTGAAAGTGAAACACAAAAATTTGATTAGCAACAGACATAAATTCAACGTATTTTCAGCACTGTACGCGATGAAATGTAAACGTAGCTATTTTCGACCAATACAATACAGTAACTTTTGGTACTAGCACAGCCATAAATGTTACTTCGTGCCAACCACTGTGTACTTAATGGCTTGTATGACGTTGCGTAACGCTATGCGCTACAAGTGTATTTTATCTTGCGTTAAAAAATGAAGAAGCTACTGGACCAACCTTTCATGGAGCCAAATAACAATTCAGTTGCAGTAAGTTGATATGAATAATATGCTGTTTAGAATCAAGATTCTCTTTTCATTTTGTATGAAAATGTTCATTTTGACTTACCAAATTACGAAGAATGTTGTGTGCATCGGTATAAGTTGATATACCCATTGTTGGCTGTTGGCTACATCTTTGGCTCTACTTTTAAGCCAGCAAAGGCGGCACCAATAATAAAAGCAATCTATTTGCTTTCAGCGACAGAAGACGCTTTAAATTTTCCCCAAACTTGTTGCAGCGGAATGTCTCTGAATACACTAAGGCAAGACATGAAAAGTCATCCGAACTGAATATTGTGTGTTGTTACCTAATCTTTTTGTAGCAACGAAAGGCTTCCTTTTAAATAAAAAATGAAGACAGGATGTTGGGAAACGAAACCAATTGGACTTTCTCCTTTCGTGCCTTTTTTGTAGAAAATTTGAAATGTTTTCACCACACCCGCTTTTTCCAGATGTAGTTTGCAGTATGAAAAGATTCTTTTCGTTTGGAATCAGAACCATCAGAATCAGCAGCACACAGTAAGTTAGTTACATTGCGAAGGACACATTTCTCTTTCTCAAAGGCTCGAAGTAGTTTCTAGTAGATCATCAATAGATTGTCAAATCAATAGGAATAATGAACACCTCTTTATGCTGTTTGCCCTTAGACAATAACACATAATTTGCTTACATCAACTCTTGATCGCATTTCGCTTTATTAACTCCATTTGGTTGCTAACCAGTTATAAAAAATCCAGAAAGACATAATGAAAATTGATATTGTTGACTCGTAAGAACATTGGTGATTCAACATGCCTTATCAGCAGTAAAATTAAAGAAAAATGTCATGCCCCATCACGTACAAATATGTTTGCATTCTAAAAACCTTGTCTTCACTTAACCAAATTTGTCTCTTGGCAGTTTCAACTTGTCTGATTCTCATACTCAGCATGAAATGTTTTCGTTGCCTTCCCAACCAGTTGTACTTAAGTCCTGAGCCTGCACTCTTAGGACACATGCATTGTATCTGAATTGGTTGCATGGAGAGACACATATGTGCATAGGGATTGAGCGATTGGAAAATAAATGCAAAAACTACAACTACTTACTTTCACGTATTATAGAGCCTTGGTCAATGAAGTCCCTTAGTGTCACGAATATGTATTTATGTCCTTAGTAATGTTTCTATTTTAAAGAGTCACTATTTTGGTTGATATATGATGTGCTGGCAAAGTATAAGTAACGGGTTGTACTTCTCCATTGAACGGACGGTGTTTGCTTACATGTACAGCAATTCATATACATTGGCCTAAGCTTTGCTGGTTTTACTCTAAATGTACGTATTATTACCAATTTTCCCTAACAGTTTCGGCTAAACGAAAAGAGGAGAAAGATCGAAATAGGCAAACGTGAAGCTCAAAGCTTTCATGCAGCCGTTTGCAGTAGCGGTGAGAACTAGCATCGGGGAAAGTTCTGGTCACATAACCAACGAAACCGCTTCCTGGCTCTCTTTACTTCACCCCAATTCGTACACGAGCTTCAGTGCCCTTGGTCATTCACTGTTAAAATTCTGCTTCGGGTCCTTTTGCGTCAGTCCAATTGTAGCTTACAATTACGTTTTCCGTCTACTATAGAAGCAATCTTCAACTTCATTACAGACTTTTTCGTAATCATGTCGAAGTGGTGTCGCGTTTCCCAAATGAAACACAAAAATAGCACAAAATCTTTTGGATTTTGTCTGTAAAAATCATCCGCGTTGATAGCCCAACGTTGCAAAATAATAATAACTTCTGTCCAATACCTCCAGATATAAAATTTAATGGAAACAGCAGGCTGTAAAAACATACTCATATAACTGTTATAAAAACCCACATGGGTAAAACTCATCAGCTACATGAACACAAGATTCTTTCTGCAATATGGTCACTACTTGGTACATGGGAGAAATGGAAGGTATCACATGACGATTATTATTTTAACACCTTCCGGATCTGTGGAAGCAAGATTTCGTGGATAAATGAAACTAAAGGAACACAACCCACCATGACTGTATGAACAGATTCCATTCCGTAAGGATGCTGATGAAAAAAGAGTTTTTATATGTACAAACTTTCCCCACATTGCTATATCTGTAGCATTACTCATTAATATATTTTTATAGCCCACAATTTGCTTTATTTATAATTCAGTGCAGGCTGCAATTAACCAAGTTGGAACATATATGTGGGCGATCCGAGTTTTTCATACACTCAAAAGTATTCGTTGATGAAAAAGAAGTTATGAACTTTCTCCATCACGCCTGAGTGTCGAAAGTGTTTCTAGCTATTCCCGTAATGATATTGGTCACCGGTCACATATGCCTTGCTAACATGCTCTACTATTTCATCACTACGCGAGCAAACAAAATGTAAAAAGGACGAGACCAGATTACATTAGTCGCCCAAAGGCATAAGAACCTCAGACATGCTTGTGTTACTTTTGTTGGTTACGTTAATGTACGCATGGTCGTTTCGTTGGGCCGAACTGTAGCATAGAACACATTTTAATTTATTAACCATTCTTTTATACTCGTTTAATCTGCATTTTTCGTTTGTAGATTTATGGGACTCCATAAAAGTGTCGCAGTCCTAATAGCGTTCCTATTCAGTGTGGGGGTACCAAGACTACATTTTTAACCCAGGGAATTGAAAGGCTTATCAGATAATGCTGGATTTGAACTTTTAAAGAAAAAACTCCTACAGTCCTATCGCCCTGCTACAAAGGGAACATGTCAGGTATGCAAAAGCCATACACAAAACTATATTCAAAAGATGATGTTGATGTAGAGCCATTTTTATTTTAATACATAACCGGAGCCTGTCATAGAAAAAACTGTTTTTTCTTTTCTAAGAAGCACTGTTGGTTTATAGGAAATAACAAGAGAAGAAAATTATTCACAGAAAAGTCTATTATCACCATAGAAATGCAACATCCGGTTTTGCCTATCATGCTTGCGTCGCATACAACGGTAAATAATATTCATTGATCGTTCCATAAATAAGTTTTTTGAAACACCTGAGACCTTTCTTTTCCGCTTGTTTCTGCTTTTTATTCACTAATATTGTAAGGAAGAATGTTTTTAGCACACTCCTGGAGAAATATGGTATTTTCAAAAGCTGTTTTCACAGATTTTATTCTAAAAGCATACCGAAGGAAAAGTTGCCGGAATAAAAAGAAACAAGCTCTCCACAAATAAATTCCTGTCGCTACCTCTCTTGATGTCGAACTACCAGTGAACAAAAGTGAGGCGGAAAGTTTTACAAGCGAAAATTATGCATAGTACGGATACTAAAAGGGAAACACATTTGAAAGCCGTTTTTGCAGGAGAGTATCCATTAAAATACACACATCGGTTGTGGCTGAATGATGATGATAAATGAGCCTCATATGCAAGTGGCAGCCACCATCAAGTCAACGTCTGTCCAAACTAAACGAATAAGATGGGAAAGCAAAAAATTGGAGAAAGAGAAGGTGCCATGTGGGACTTTCGGTGGTACCGTGCGTGCCATAAGCAATGCTCCTTTTGACCGTGTTGGATAGATTTTCCCTACTCCTGACGATAACAAAGTAGCTGATAGAGTTTGATAAGGGAAGGAAAACTACGCGGTATATCATTTATTAAGTGTTGCTTGCATAACTTCCTTTCGTACTCTGAAACTCGTAAAAGTAAAATGTAGCCGCAAACCCAATTGCATGCCGAGCTACATTCCTCTTTGTGTAACTCACAGATGAAAATCGGTGTAGTCTAGATCTCTAGATAGTATGCAGATTGATGAGCGTTTACAAATTATTTGAAATAAAATATGCTAAAATTAATGTTTGTAGTAGAGCGTTGCTTGCTGGTTTCATTTGACAAATACATATAAAAGCCTAACGGAAAATACATTTCGTTGATTTTGATATAATCGAGAGCTGCAACAATTCTTTGCCTCATACCTACTTTCTTTTCTTTCTTCCACATGCTGACAGTTGCGAAATGCTACGATTATTAAAATTCTTTGAATTACACATGAGCTTTCAGCGAAAGGTTATCCTGACGTGATGTGTATGTGCAAACATCCGTTCTTTAAAATGTCGCAAGAGCCACCTGGAAAGTAACTAAAATGAAAAGTCAAAGGTACACGGTTAGATCTCTCGCTTGGATCAAAGTAAATTTGACATTATAATAAACTCGGGCATTGTTTGCAACATGACGACTCCTGAGCGAATGTTTTTGTCTGCGATGATGACTACGCAAAATTGGGGAAACCCGAGATATACACAGCGCTCTGTTGACGAGTGACAAAACAATAGAGCGTTTAATATTATAAGTAGATTGACAGATTGACAAAATATTAATTATTGAATCCATTGTGTGAGACATCTTAGAAGTTGGCCTTAAAGATCGTTTATAAAACGGATAATTTACGTGTAGATTGAAAAACAAAACAAACAACAAAGATTGTGCATCATTTATGAAAAGTCTCTAGTCGTCTAGTATGCTAAGTATGACGTGATCTGAAGTCGTCTGTGTATGAATTAAATCAATAGGTCTTCGTAATTCGGCCGTGATTCTGATGATTGCAGCATCCGTTTTAATTTTCTTACGCTTTGCCGCTACCATATATATGAGCTCATCGATTGGCAAACAAGGAAAATGTTTGGAACAAACTGATATAAATCTCAAAATGGATATTTTTCGTAGATTAAATTTGCAAGTTTTGCCAATATACTTGGGCATGCATGGCCATGAAAACAAAGGATGTTTCATCATGCATACAAAGAATGAGTAGAATTCGGCACTACGTGATAATTTTGGCTAATCTTCTTGCAAGCTTTGATGGGAACACGTTTCCCTATTGTGTCTTGTGCGAACACGCCAGGAATCTGCCGAATTTCTCTTTTTAAGAAATATCGCTGCGTCACCATGATGACTATCTAACTCACTATCATTGAAATCATAATGTTTTCGAAACCATTTTCCTTTTCCTGTAATCCCTTGTTTGAAAAGGAAATTGTCTTCAATAGCAATACTGTCAACTTTGTAAAATGATCCCTTTTCGTCGCGATTGCAACATTAGGTTTTATGTGCAAACATTCTGGTTTCAACAACGGTTTGCTGTGAACAAACTAAAAAGAAATTCAATCCTAATGTGGCTTTTCCGATAGCCCTCTTGGATATACGGTTACATACGTAGTATATCCAATAAGTTATCGGAAACGCTAATATGTTCTGGATAGTATGGCGGAATCTTCAGATTTCAACCGTAATCCACTTAGATGCATTCAAGACTAAACCAGATCTCGGCTTTTTGCTGTAATTCTAACAGCTGGAGGCTCGTAGCCACTAGGCCTGAATCCGCATTTCCCTTGGAATGCCGCAATCCACAAGGTTTCTTTTGATTCGCCACCCAATCATGTATGCTTTCTATCGAATAGCATATGTATATACCATTAACCAACCACATAACATGTTCCTCGTTGTAATATCGTTCCAAATGTGGTTTTGTCTTGTTGACAATAATTTGAAGATAACACGAAAGAAGATCTACTGAGCTTCAAGTTTTGAATCACTTTCATCATGTAATGCAGCATGCACATGTAAGCATGTTACAACAAAGTACATAAATAAATTCATGGCTTGTGTTCCTCTAGATACTGATGGGTTAAAATAGTAAAAACACGAACATCAATTATATGAAACGAGGGAGCTTATAAAATGATTTCCATCCAACTATTCCCCAGCATCTAATAACATCTGCATCTGTAGCCTCTCTGAAACGATTTCAATTTCATTATGCACACCTCCACATTACTTCATGTCCGGGTTGTTAGACATATCACACAGCGCAGTTTTCCTTGTAATCAATCACTCACTTTAGTCACTTTGAATTCACAACAGATTTTCATATCAGATGACGAGTGAGCGAGTAAGGCGGTGGAAGTTCCATAAAGGCTCTTTATGAAGAATACCAGGGAAAATTCTCGTCTCCTGAGTTCACTCTTTAAACAGGCTAATAAAGTACTAAATAAAATGCATACTAAGAACCAACCTCATTGACATGAATGTGTTCACGAACACCGCATTCTGCAGAACTCACTACTTACTATATAGTGACAGGGAGCATTGCAATTTTCCTTGTCTACCAAGGTATTCTATATTAACAGCCTTTCTCTTCTTCATACCTCGCTTTTGTGTACAGTTTGAAACTATGTGCATGAATTCATTTGGAATGCTACAAAAGACTCTACTAATTGCCGTCTTTTTGATTTACGGCAAGTACACGTGACTGAAATCTACGAGAAAAGGCTTTTGTTGTGCTCACAACTTTTTGCAGTTTCAGCCTTTGAGTTTTGTTTTTCACATGCGTAGCAGCTTGATAGTTTTGCTATTATTATGCACGACTACGCATTACGGCTTGTTTCACTCTTTTCGTCATTTATATCCTGGCAAGGGATATTTTGCTTTTACTTTCCGCGATGTTATAAATAGTTATAATTGATGATTATTTTTTATTCTGCATACAGCGCTCGTGTTAGAATATCTTGCGCAAGCTTTATAAATGTGTGACTTCAACAAGGTACTTGCACCTAAATCCTTGAGACTAGCGGCTTACAGATGAAAGCATATATATGTTATACAAAGTAAGTTTGTAAGTTCTACATAAAAGTGAATACGTCCGTAAAGAATCGCGGAACCATGGTTAATTCCAGGGAATTTTTCTTTGCAGTCAGTCTCAAAAGTTAGCAATATTTTACTCACTTCGTAACTTATTTTATTTGGCTATGTTTGGATGACTATTCTTCCGGATAATAAATAGCACGTTGGGTGGGGTGGTAAATGTATTTGGAAGAACTCATAGAAATCAGATTCATAAACAAAAGTTTTGTATTATAAATTTCCACACAGGTTTTCCTGAGAACGTAGAGAAAGGTGTCTCCCGTGTTGCTTTAAAATGAATGAACTTCTGCAATGTAGAGCATCAAGAGCATAGAGTATAGCAAGGTAATTAATGTCCAACTGGGTTGTTTATTAAGCACCGAAGGGTGCTTATTAAATCCAGTTGTG
>JAAXOA010000008.1:0-77933 GCA_036561885.1 Salina celebensis | reverse complement strand
AAAGGGTGTCAGCGCTAGACCGCACACAGACAGACGGACAGACGGACAGACGGACAGACGGACAGACAGACGGACAGACACAACTGGATTTAATAAGCACCCTTCGGTGCTTAATAACTCATCAGACTAAAAAATTATTTTTTTCTAATGGTTTCCCAGCTGGGTTATATGCAGATAGAGGATAAATAATTGGTTGGATAGTTTTGGAGGAAAAAGCGCTATAGATTATTATAGGAAAAGCACGTTTAAGAAAAATGACTTGGATGCTACACGTTCTTCAAGTAAGCGTGTCATCATTACTTACCCACAAGCTTCTTTATCGGATCTTGGCGTTCAGAAATTAGCTTATGACACCACTGTCTTTTTACAGATGGTATGCAAGTTTAAACTATTGCACTAGCGTTGTTTATAACGAAATCCAAATAGCGAACGGTTTTTGGCAAGTGTAAGAAAAGCGATAGAGGAAAAGCAGGCAATGCGAAAACGACAGCATTACAGTGGCTTGAAGGAAAGCTTTATGGCTGTTGTTTGTAATACATCCGGTTTGAAGCCCGATCTTGTATGAGTTTTTCATTAGAATACTCTCGTCCTTGTGTTTTAAAGCTCATGGCGCATTCCGAGTCAAACATGTTTGCACTTTATTTTTATCAGATTATATATTTTTTTTCGGGAAAAAATGCAAAAGTAAACAGATTGAAGATTTTGATCCAAGAAATCACGAAGGGGTAGACAAAGACAAAACAAAATTTTCATTTGTTAAAGCTGAATAAAAACGTTGAGGACAATTAATGCGAAACGATTTTATTTTTTGAAAAATGAATGCTTTAGGTGTTTAGCTTTGTTGGTATTTTGTTGTTTTAAAATTTAAATAGTTTGATTTTTGAAGTCGAACAGGAGAGAAAAATGTGAGACGACAAAGAGGAGAAAAAAAATTAACACGACACCTTGTGGAAAACTTACGAGAAAATGTTGGTGCCAGTTTTCTTCTCTATTTAAGTGTGGACTATGTATATCATATAATTTTCATTAGGACAAAGATAGAGTATAGGATTATGTAGTAGGGAAACAACAGTTGCCAAAATGCCGTCAGGGCCGATCTTTCAATTGACATGCTTTTAAAAGGGGAAGAATATATGTGGTTGCTAATATAGAACAAGGCTGGTTTTTTAGTGGGAGAAATTAGCGAAAGCACTTTAAAAATTGTGCTACTATCATGATACACATGTGTGTATGTGCTTATGTATTATGTATACTCACGGGAAATCAGAAAGGTTATCTATCTGGTGTGTGTCTGTAGAGAGGAAAGGATGCTTACTTGTGGAATATGTGTGATACGCGATAGAAGCCAAAATTACGTTCAAGTTGATTGGGCAAAAACCCCCGAGTGAACTTAAGGAGGTCAGGTTTATTATGTGAAACGTAAATAATTCTGTCAACTCATAAAACAAGTTACTGTGTTTGTAGTACATAATGCGTAGGTCATACAGTTATGAAGACTTCAACTATTTTATGCAACAGGTGAAAGTCAAACGAGTGAGCTGTACTGATCGAGAAAGCAAAAGAGGAAAATTAACTACGAATATGTGTTTCGTGTTACTGACAGATATCCGGAGGTGGTGGAGGAGGAGGCGGTGGCGGTGGTGGTGGCGTTCCCCAAAGAAAAAAGAGTCTTCCGGATGCGGTAACTCTTCCTCGAGCAGCGGGAGGAATCCCAAGGGAAGAACTGGCTGCTCTAGGGTCTGCTCGGAGACAAGAGCTGCATCGAATGCAGGAAGAGGCAGAACGATACAAAGCCAATCCACTTTTGTACTTGCTCAATCCAAATGTTAAGGTAAGACATGGCCCTCCAACGGTCAAAGTATATAATGCGTATGTTGCCATAGTTTTCTTTTCATCAATCAACGTCTTTCTTCTCTTTACAGAATTGGTTGTCACGTCAAAAGCTTATGGTGTTAGTGGTGCTAATCAACTTATCCTTGGCTATCCTATTTCTCCAGCTCCTCACATGATGATTGTTACTTAAATTTGTTTTATATATTAAGAGTTTAAAAATCTTTATAATGATAATGGAACGTAGACAAAGAAAAAAAATCTTATTTTTTCCAGTGCAGTTGGGTTCGGGTTTAATGAAGCCTTTTGATAAGAGATTTTACAAGTACCCGAAATCAGTTGCGCTTTTCATATCGTTGTTGGCCGTGTTCGTAAAGACTTTGCTTTGTTCCCCCTCTGATGGTCATCATCTGGATACTATTTTCTTACAAAAATATTAATCATGTCATGACTAAAAGTATACATTATTGAAAGTTCTTTCACAGCATTCAAGAACAGATTATTTTAAGTAAGGCACATGGCAATCAATCAGAATGATATGTAATGGATGAGAATCATTCATTATCATCGTCTTTCTTATTGTCTACACACTCATGCTGAGTTATGTAAGTCCAGTAATTGGAACTGGCAATAGTAAAACACTTTAAATACAACGATTCTTAGCTCATGAATGTTCAAATAATCACATGATTGTACCTATAGTTATACTTAGTGATTAACTGCTTTCCACGTAAAAGAATGAAGTAAAATGTCAAATGACGCACATTGGACAAAGGACCATTAGAACTTAAGATTTGGCTTTCACCTTGTTATTCACTTTCTTCGCCGCTCATAAAATCTTTAGGTTTTACCTGTCCGTTTGCAGTGGGAACAGGTCAAAGTTTCACTGTTCACATAGGCCATCGCGGTTTTTTAATAATAAAACTGAAAAACCAAAAGACAAATATTGCATACATAATTATTACTAGCGCTATGTACGTGTATCTTTTCTTTGTATCATCCATTTAAATACTTTTCACCGCATTCTTTTCTCTTTTCATCACTTTCAACATTGTGACAAGACAAAAACTAATCGCTCGGTTCTTAGCAACAGTTTTATAGCGAGCTGGTTACATGCAATTCAGTTAATAGCTAGTTTTTATCTCCGCTAAAGATTAGCTTATTGATAAACCTATGTTATTTTGTTCTTACTGTAATTGAAACGGAAAAGCACCTTTTTACAAGTTTTCTTTTTTGCTGAAAAGTTACATTTCAGTGAAATATGCTGATCGTAGAATAGTCATAAAGCGTCCGTCAGATCAGTACGTAGACAGACACTGAATGAAACAGGCTTACGGTTTAGGTTGTTCATATTTTGTAAATATTTATGTTACCTTTTTTTGATAACATCAGAGAAAAAAAAACAATCACGATGTCGATGATGTATAGTATGGCTTATAATAATTGAGGTAATGTTTGTTGTTGGCATTTTGATCATTACCACCATAAAACATCCACTCATAATCATAAAATTTTCGTTCCATCAAAGAAATTTTAAATATCCTGCTGAAAGAAGAAAGGATAAAATATATTTCCGGTCATTTTTTTTATAAGTTTGGTTCACAACAGTTCCATGAGAGTTTGCGGATACACTGCTATACGAGAGTAGAATTTTTTTTGCATGGCAGAGTGATGATTTCTTTTTAACAAACTCTATACAATGTGCATATTCAGTTATCATACGTAGGTTTGAGATAGCAAACGTACTGCCATTATGCTACTGTTTAATATTATCAGTTTGTATGTAATGCTTACTTAAATTATTGCCCGTACTCTATCCTCAAGTTCATTTCCAGTAATTTTCTTTATAAAAAGTTACTTTCACTCACACAACTTGTGTTCATTTTACTTTTTTATCCGCTAAGAATCGATTTGTAAAGATGTTTCTGGCGGGCAGTAGGATTATAATATGTTTTGGCTGCCAACTTTTGGTTGGGAGTTTTTTATCTTTAGTGACTTAGGGTTAGGCTTAATTTCACAAATGACTGGAGTATACTTTTTCGACACGGCAGAATTCATTGTGCCGTTGACTATCTTAAGGTTTTCTGACAGTTCATTTTGTCTGCTTAAAGGGCTATAAACTGGATTTTGTACAGAATGAGTCGAGGGGGTTGTGAAAGTCGCTTTTGACTTCACTTCATTCAGAGTCTCCACACATTTTTTCTGTAGAAAGCTGACAAGGCTTGATCAATTCATATTTCTCATTTTTAGAACGTTTCTAATGCAACATATAGTGTTAGTACTTAGTACTTTGCAATTCACTTCATTCAGGTAATTCCTAATCCAGCCATTTACAGTTTTTAAAAAAAGTTTCATAGTAGAATGTTAGCTGTTTAATGATTTTACTCAAATAGTGTTTATTCAGTTAGTGCGCATCTATGGACCTGACAAAAGAAATATAATGCAGTTGTTTTTAAAATCATTCTTGGTTTGAAATGTCTTTTGACTTTCCTTTTGTAGATGCTTTTTCTACTTTCAGAAAAAAATGCATTTACCTTTTTTGATCACAGTTTTGTGATTTACTTCCTTTTTCTTGCCATAGTAATGACCACCGTTTCGGTAAATTTGTCGGAACATTCATTTTTGCTCTGTTTGATTTCTCTCAGAGTACTTCCCATCGTTAAGGTTACTTGTTAACATTAGGCTTGCAGGATAAAGCCATAGATAGTTTTTACATTTTGGCATTTCACACATGTCATGACATGAGTTTTCTAGTCACTGAGAAAGGGGAGCGATTCTGCAATTTTCTAAAAGAGAATGGAATTCGCTGTGTAACAGTTGAAGCTTTAAAAGTATAGTCAATTTTAATTCTAGGTTCAAATAGAGGTTGTAGTCGACCAACATGCGTGTTAATTTTTCCCTTGTCAATTCCTTTTTTGTGCAATGCCCTCACATTTGATGGGGACACTACTACACACTTAGCTCATGACAACCTTTTCAACTCACCGCTGGCCAGCGTTTCCAATGTAACCAGTTTTCTACTCCTTGTTTAATTACATCACGCAAGTTGTTATTAGACGTTTGTAAGTTAGTTAACATTTTTTATTGCCGCATTGTCCGGTAATAAAATCAGCTCATTGTAAGGTATTCGATAAAAGTATGCATTTCATTGTACACCTCAATTTTGGTTGTCTTTGGGAGTGCAGTTTTTTGATCCAGTCTTCAGAGAGATTTTACAATGGAATTTTTTATAGTGATTTTTTCTCTTGAAGACCTATTATTATTAACAGCGTGTTCTTTTTCAACAACCTGACCGATTATATGCAACAACAGTGGCCTTGTGAATAAACCATTCTGACTTGTGCATATAGATACTTATTTGTAATATGTAATTAGCTGTAATTCTATTGTTCATCGTAGTTTGTAGGGTAATAGAACCAAGATTGTGATTTTAACTGAATATATAAACCGTTAATTAAATGCCAATATTTAAATGTAAGTATCGAGTTTGACACTTACAATCTTCGTCATTGCCGAGATAAACACCAACCCAAACCTAAATAGATGTACAAGTTGTTTTAAATACCGCTGTAGCTAAAGACAGCAACAGGAAGAAATCTATTCGCACATTATACGGTAATGACAAAAAAAGTATCCTTAAGCAGAATACTTGTTTAAAAAGTCACTTTTTCAAAGTGAAGTGAATTTCAGTGACTTTACGTTTTCTGGGAATATTTTAAGAACAATAAACTTCACTGATATTACGATAGCCAAAGAAATATACTTGGTAAATCTATACAATAGAAACCAATGTTTTGCCAATTTGCCACTTACGTTTGTAATGATAATGTTATGTAACAATTGTTATGAAGTGTTTGTCATGTTTTATAAAAGTTTTGCCGGTTTTGGAAGGGTGTGTGAAAGTGAGCATATCAGATGTGAACATGGTACATAAGAAAAAAAAACTATAGTCTTTAAGAGATTGAGTTATTGTTTTATAATGAAAAAAATATTTTACAATTGCAAGCAATTTTATTCCGAGAGAAAGTAAATATGACGAAAAAAAATAATAACTCATCGGCAAAAAAATAATGGAAAGAGCGGAGAGAAATGGTCGGCAGAAAGAGAAACAAATAATTACAATCAAAATATTTATATATTCTTTCATAAGACTATCTAAGTGTAAGTAAACTTATGCACATACTACTTCTATCCAGCATGTTTTACGATGAGAAAAACGCTAATTAACGCTGATTAGAAACTTTGCACCTGTAACAATGCGATTATGACGGAGAAAATCAAAAGAGTGCTAAAAGAATCACAGAAAAAAAACTTTACTACTTACTATAAAACTTACCTTTTGCATGTTATTTTATTCTTACTTGTTTATCTTTGCTAACTGTTTTTTTTGTTTAGAAAAAAAAGGTAGGAGGAGAAGTTAAAATTAGTAACGTTTATAGTTCTGTTGTAAATTTGTGTTATATGACGCGGACTCCAACAACATTACCACAACAAAAGAAATGAAAACTGTAATGCCAAAATTTACTATACATCGTATATTGTTCGTCTCGTGTATTTAGTTAAAGAAACTGTTTAAAAAAATCTCTTATTACTACTCTCAATTGTGTACTTATAAACTGATATGATAGCTGAATATGAACATGTTATGATAATGGGTATTTACACCATATGAGAACATGATTGTATATTAGATTATATCAAATCTACATTGTATTTCGTGAAAAAATCATTAAAAATGGATTAAAATAAAATGCCTTCGTTCCATTACACAATATATGAACTGGTTTGGTTGACCCGGATAATAATCCTGGAGAAAACATGGACAATTTTTATACAGCGCATACGGATTTATTAGGAGATTGTATTAGGTGTGCATGATTTATATCACATTAGTGGTTGTTGCAAATTGCAAAATAACTTGTATACAGCGGTAAACACATTTAATGCTAATATTTTATCAAAACAATACACTTGACCCTTAAAACATTACGCATTACTTTAATAATTGCACGTTCTTGGTGTTTTAAGGCAGTATAGGAAATGGTCGGGAGGAAATCTAAATATTTTAGGAGAACAGCTCATTTCGGAAAGATACATACAACAAGCAAAAGAAGCTCCACTGATACAATTGTTCACGTCATTTTGAGCTCTCAACAGCACTCATTTTGAATTGATTTGGATACAAAGATAAAGTGGAACCTATCCCAAATCTGTTCTTAACGAGAATGTGCCCGCACAAACGAAAAGATCTTCTTTCAGCATGCAGCTCATCCTCTGTGGAAGACATAAGTAACCGACGGACTCGGCCGCTATGGATTTTGGAGGTATGTATTTCAATATAAATACCCGTTTGTTAGGCTTTGAAAATTTGAACTCGTTTTCAGATTCCATCAAATGGTTTACAGACTGTTCTTTCACAAATATTTCTTTGATTGTTTTTCCAATATCTGATCTAAATCCACCATCCACTTTGATATATTTTGGGAGCAACTCTGGCCCGTGGGTTTCGCTGTTAACTTTTTTGGCATCTATGATTTTTTCAATGTCAACATAAGGGAACTTCTGCTGAAAGGAGCGAATTTGGGTCAACTCTATCTCGCATTTTGACAGTAGAGACATAACTTGATTCTTCGCTGCATTCATATCATTAAGGTTACTCCCATGACCGAAACAACGGCTCAATTGAGAAACGAGTTGGGGCATAGTAGCTGGTAACTGATAGTCAAATGGAAGACGATCAACTTCTTCAATAACTTTCAAACTTGCAGAATGCATCAGGCATGGAAACAGCAACTGACAAATTTCTCCAATACTTTGGTTGCCAAGCCAATGAAGTACCTTTTCGGCCTCTCGGGTGTCATCAAATAACCGCTTCTGACGTCGCACAGGAACCGCCAGCGCTGTGGACCACACATCAATCCATAAATTTCCTGGAACTTTCATTCTAGAACTGAGCTCTCCAGTTTTACTTCCAAACTTGTCAGTTTCCTCATGCTCAATCCAGTCTCGTGGTGAATACCATCTTACAAAATCTTCTAACATTGCCCCAGGATTGGCTGCCTAAATAAAACCAGAAGAAGAAACAACTGTTTATAATTAAAAACCTAACAAGTTCAATATCATTAGAAGAGCATAATTAACCGTAATTACACAACATCAAGTAAATCATACATGAATGACATTTACTACTTGATATCCCCCAGTTGGTTTACTTTTATCTTTCAATCAATTCCGTTACAAACCGGTGCTACTGCTACACCACTGCCTTACAAATTGATGCCAAAGATTACGACTGCAGATTATCTAATCATAATTTAATAACTCCTATCAAAATCTTTATTTGTAATAAACAAAATATGCGTGTACGTCCTACTGATTGTCTATCTTCTTCTCTACATAATCTTTGAAAAATTCCTCAAAATTCAATAAAACCACTGACCTTGAAAGCCTCCATATCTGAAAGAAGCGATGCACTCATCATCTTGGCACGCATTTCACTTCCCTCCGCATCGTTCCCAAGTTCTACTAGTATCTTTGCTTGCTCTTCAACCACATCCTCCGTTAAAGGTGCAGGGTCCTTCCGAAAAATATACAATGATTCAAAGTTACATATAAAATCATCTTTTTCATTGTGCACTTCACCCCGAACTTTTTATTTCGCATAAAAAAGTTTCATTACCTGTGTAATCGGAATGTACATGGGCTCCCCAGTTTTCAACAAGCGAAGCCTCCCACACTTTCGCAAGCGCCCTGTCGGCTTTAGTTGTACTGTAGTACCACTACTCCCAGTGGGGTTTGCAGTGTCATCATCATCGCAATCAAAAAATTCATCTTCGTCATCACTCTCTGCAAAATAAAGATTTACTCTTATTTAATTTAACTTTCAAGTTTCAATGCAAATCACTTATTCTTAGAAGCCGTGAAAGGGTGCAGGTGCACTGCGTACTTAAAACATCCCTTCGCATAAAGTAAGTGTTCATTACGAGTTCCATATGTCATCGGTATTATGCAATCACACATTATCTTTTTTTGTTGAATCAACCCCGCATTCATGTTTCTCACTGATGGAACTTATCGATTTCAACGTTTAATTGTGTATTAATCATAAACTGTTAAGAAAAAGTCAGCGTGAAATAATTTTTTATGGAGATTTTTTTATATTGTAACTGTTCTCCATATCATTCTACAAAGCTCACGCTGGCTTCACTAATAAAAACCTATTTTTCTCTATTGTGTTTTCTTAAATTCATCAATGAAAGTTACGATAAAGCGACAAGATTGAAATGTTAAATGATCTGCACTAGAGGATGACTGGCCATTGAAGCTGAAGATTCTGCTACAAGTTGTTTAGTAAATTGAACAATGAAAATGAACAAAGAAAATGATATCTTCCGACGGGACAAAAGTGCTATGAAAAAAACGAGAGCGTCATCGATGTATCATGCATCACTATTCTCAATTAAAGGCTTGACATACAATAGCCATAAAAAATCTGAATACTTGACGCTACCACTTGCTTTACCGATTTCATGCTAAAACTCGTCAAAAATCTGGCCTAATACTTCATATTACACGTCTACCAATTTTGTTAACAATGGTACAATCCTTTACAATACTTCAAGTACACTGCCACTTTCTATATTTTTATTCCTACTGTGCCTGGTACCAAAACCTCTTTTAGACGACACAAGTTTTTTCCTATGTATTCTTATAGGGCAACTCAGCTGACTTTTTTGTTTACATTTTTTCTCTTCGTAAGCCATTCAAAATTGTATGCGAAAAGGTTATTTCTGCCGTCAGGTGTCGTTGACTGTTGTTTCCAACCAAAAAGGTGATTTTACATATAAGAGTAGACAAATATGAAATTTATACGGTTCATAATGAGAAAAACGCTGCATTTTTATACACAACAATCAATTTATAGGACCAGTACCTTCTTCAAGTTCCATTGCATCCGGATCATCTTGCCCGTTGTTCTTCTCATTTTCTTTCTCAGCCCGTGCAATCTTTTTCTCAATGCAACAGTTCAACATTTGCAGTTTCTGGTTCAGTAGACACGAGCTAGAGTTGGGTGCACCACGCTCCAAACTGGTTGAAAAAGAAAACAAACATGTTTAAATCTTTAATGAACAGTTTGAACGTTTTTTCCTTTTTGGCAATTTTTACAGATTCTAATCACGTTTCCCATAAAGTAAAGCGTAAACTTGTCTCGTTTAAGGTATTGGGCATGTACCGATAGACAAATCAATTGATTTGATAATCACATACCTACCATATATTTTAACGCGTTTTTCTTAATAATCTGATGATTGTTTTAATTTATCGTGACATGAAATAAATAAATAAAATAAGTATACGGGCAGTACCAGTCTCTACTTGTATGGATCATGTTGCAAAAAAACACAAGCTGTAAAAATCGACAATAAAAGGTATCAGGCAAATTATAGTCGATCATCAATACACAGAATGGTTTTTATTATTTTGCTGTGTTAAATATTTATGGATTCATTTCGCAACTAACGCTCAAGTTCTTTTTTTTTTTGAGACACATGCACTTGTCATAATTTCTCAATCATTTTTCGTTTTTGTCTTATCGCAAAAAAGGGCTTCAGGAGAGAATTATTGCCATTATAAATTAAGCGGATAAAGTCTAAACCTGTTTAAGGCAAGCTGGATTACATCAGAGTGACGTGAGGTTATCGGTTTAGTACTAATTGGCAAGCAGAAAAAGAACAAGAATGGAAAATTGTTTAACAAAGGAAAAAGTTGCGAGCCTAATTTGTCATCAAGGATATCCGAATCATTGATTCAGAACAGAGTGTTGACAAAGTAGAGAACAATACTGTGCGAAAATTGGTGGAAAGAGCTAAAACCGCGTGAATTTAATGGATTATAAAGTAATCATATTACTGCTAAGGTCAGCCATGCTCTGTGCAAAAATGTTCTAGCGTAAAAATCTTCAACGCAATATTGTTTTTGCTCAGGGTGACGTTCCTGCGTTCCTGACACTGAAGAATCTTGTTTAAAATGTACTTAATTGGTTACAAACAATGATGCTTTACGAGTACCTACTGGGACCGACGAACAACAGTACTCAGTCTCAGCATAGATTTTTTTGGGTAAATTATGGGCCCTCATTCATAAGCTTGTCAATTAAAAGCCAATCAAGCGAGTTAATATTATGACTATTTATCTTTGCGAAATATGTCATTAGCTAGAAAAACCAGTTGAAGTATGCGCAGTTAACGTTGTCATTCAGATAAACTCTAATGTTCCTTGTTTTTTCAATGAATTTCTTCAGAACTAAATCACTTAAAGGACGATTCAATTTATTGTTTTTAATTCATTCTCGACTTATGCATAAAGAAAAAAAGATGCTCGTCTATGTTTTCACATTGACCAAGTTTAAAATTATTAAAAATTGATTTAAATGATGTTAAATAAGAGATAGGCATGCATATTATGACACCAGCAGAGAATCACGGTCACATAAATTCCATCAAAAAGTCTATCCAATAGTGACACCACCTTCTCTGTTTACATGAATGAGAACACAGTCGACATGATATCAAAGGGATTCGTCATTTAGGCACAGTTTTGTAATACCTAACATCCCTCGCTGGTCATAAGCACCATAGCAATGACCATTGCAAATTAATTCCCATCTGCTGCACCTCGCAAGGAATACTATTATGAAAAAAAGGACCTGTGTGCATACTTTACTAACCTATTTTCATAATTTAACAACAATCAATACAGAAAATTGACAACAGTTACAGTATTCGTCCTCATCATCAAAATGCTTCCAAATCTCATAATTCTATTCAATATCACAAGCCATGCCCAACCTACCACGTGAAAAAAAAAATATGCATCTGCTTCTGTGTGAGACTATTTCTCATGCCTGCTTACCTGTGGCAGATGTATTTAAAAGAGCAAAATGAGTCAACATATTTTACATAAATGAGCAATAAATGAAGCCTTCAGAAATATTTTTTTGCAGTTTTGCTACCAAAAATTCACCAATATTTTTTTTTGAAGGTTGAGATTTTAATGTGACAATGACAAATTTTTTCTTTCAAAATTCCCCACTGCCCCACCTACACCATTCCGGTTACACTTGCGCATAATAACGATAACTTTAACGATATTTTAAAGTGCAAATGACTTCATCGTAAAATATCTTTGTGGTAGGTATGACTTAATTCAATGAGCTTGCAAGTATTCTAATGTGGTATAAAAACGGTGATACCATCTAGAATTCACCCATTTAAAAACCTATAAATACCTGTTTTGATCGTGTCGAGGTGAAAACCTCTAAAATATTTTCATATGAGGTTACATGCAACCTAAATAGTTTGAAGAAGTCATAAAATGTTGTGTGCAGAAGTCATTTTTGCGAGAAAAACTGAAAAAATTGCGAACTCATCCAACAAACAGCTAACAAGCTTGAATAACATGGTAAGTTCTACACTACATCTATGAAGTCAAGAGAAAGATCATCATCAAGATTCAAAATGCACAAAGGTAAAATAACTTTAGAAAAAACGAAGATAATGAGTAAGCCCATAAAAAAGACCGTGAAGAGTTTTAGTTCATAGTCACACCGGGTATTTAGACAGGGAGCACCTTTCATCCTTCTAAATCCTTTTCCTCTTTATGTATTTTCCTCTCAACTATAGGAAAATAGAGACATTTTAATTGCAATGTCGCCAAAAAGGTCTACTCTACAACCTATTTGAACTAACAATGCTGACAATAATATTGAGTCTTCAATCAAGTTCAATCCTAAAGCTTCACCATCCAAATAAATCAAGATTACACGTCATGGTAAGCGAAATCTCGGAGAAAAAAAAAGGAATACGGTTTGCTCTCTCTAGCATAAAACCAAAGAAAAATCGTAGAATGCAGCGTGTACAACTATTTTTGTAAAAAGTAGGAAATGATAAAACTCTGTCAAAACAAAATCTACCTGCTGACATCCATTGAAAATGAGTGAATAAAGAAAAGCCACATAAATCAAGAGCTTGAAAATAGATGACATCCTATAATCACTCTTTTTTCTCTCTTCTGTAACTATCAAAATGTCTACAGTATATCCCTCAATCCTTGCAAATTTGTCAGCGACCCAATAACATCACGTAGACATGCGGAAAAATGTTCATTGACATGAAATAGTAACGAACGCATTTTGACCACAAACGAAACGACAACAGTTTTAAAATTAGCTAGGTATAATATGTATCTATTACAGCTCAAACAACTATGTTAAGCCACAGGAGGACGACGGAAAAGATTACGATTTTTTTTTGTCTTTACAGAATACGTCGACAGATTAAAAAAAAGTTCCCTATAAACCCCCACTGCCTATAGAAATTTTCTATTTCTTTAATTGCTCGGAGCAAGCTGCGACAAACCGTGTATTGTATGAACTATCCGTTACATATTCTAATCATTTTGGTGAGGACGAAAATGAAAGAATCTAAATGACAATCCCGGTAAAGATGTTAGATCACATGACAGTCTTAATTCTAGGTTTGTTTCCTTTCTTTTTTTTCAATCTAGAACAGGATAACATGTCACAGAGTTCAGTTGGGTTCCTTGTTGTATCCCGATTGCATTCATTTCTTGACATTATCTTAGCTTTCCTGCAAAAAATTACCATTTTCTTTTTCAGATCTACATAGTTCAGTGGGAGGTGTGCTCAGCTAAAAATGTTAATCATTTCTGAATCTTTTTTTTTTTCGTCATGTGTCTCCATAAAACAATGACCGCTGTGTGTTTCTGTAATAATTTTTATCAGATTGTACATACCATACAATTTTTTTTTCCGAAAGAATATTTATAATTACAAGCACGAGCAAGGTCTAATGCCGTCTTTGCCAGTGCAATAGGCGGGGTGAGTGTGACAGTTAAAATAGAACACAAGAACAGATTAACTGGTTATGAGTAACATTCAATTCTTTACTGTATTTTTCATTTCTTACTGTTGTATGTAATGAGAATTTTTGATTTATTGACTTTTATTGATAACCAAAGCTATTTATTAAGTAGCCAAAAATTGATAACCTTAAAAGATCTCTCCTGCAACACAAAATTACTTTCCAATGCGTTTTGGTAAACATGACTGTTTACGCAAAATTAGGCATACACCGCGTTTGCGCCAGATTCACGGATTCGTGTCTAGTACACACAAAATGATACAAAAAAAAGTCGTTATCAGAATTGAATTAAAACCACAACGAGCAGTCTGAATTTGAAAAAATACACATCTAATTGAGCGTTTCTTTTCTCGCCAATAATCCAAATGCAATAATAGCAGTGGGGTGCTTCTATTCTTATGATTTTTAGCAAGGATACTTTGTTCATCCTTCCTTACAAACACATTTCAAATGCATTAACACTACCTATTGAAGAAGTCTACAACAAGTAGGAATTGTTCTCGTTAGTAGATGAATTATCAAAAAATAGAACTTTATTTCATCGGCTGAATAATTTCGAGCAAAATCTTTTCACCGACATTTGATATATATTTTTTTTTATACTTTTTGGGTGCTAAAATAAGTCTCACAAAGGTGCAATGAAGAAATACACTTCTATTCTTTTGAATCTGTATAGTACTTGAATACTCTAGTAATACTAAAAATGTTTGATTAACAAAAGAGCAAACCAATTCTAATTGGACAAGCAGCTATCCTTAACAAATATACGTTTTTTTCATTGTATTTGTCATCGACATCGACTACATCTTAAATTGCTGATTATCTAAAATATAATCGAACTACAAATGTAATTCTGAATGTAATGACTGACCATCAGACTGACAACTGCTGAGATTGAACTATTAAAAAACAAACAAACAATTGTAAATCTAAAACACATAGTCGATGTTCCTTTACGAGGATATCGGATAAAACATTTTCTATGAGTATGCAGATCCTTGCTTAACTCAGAAGCGATATGCACACAGGGCCTAAAATTAGTTCCTGCAATGCAAACCCCTACCAACGCGGTTGCCTTCGCTGCGGAGATCTCTCAGGTTCTAGGTTTGAGCGTTGCAAAAACGCCTTCCTTTTGCAGTCACTTTGCAGCAGTGCTTGGCAGCAGGAGTGAAGTAAGTGTAGCGTGGCAGGAGCAGGAAGGACGTGCAAAAATCTAATATCCTTTCGTTATAACGATTCTCTGAATCGGATTGTTTGTTTTATATAAATGGCAGCGTATGTGGAATGAAATTCCTCCACCGCTTCGCACCTCGCTCTTATTTTTTCAAATTGAAAACGCATTACCTATGAACACAACTTTTCTTCACGTGTCATCCAATTTCTATATAGTTTCATATGAAAAAGTAGAGTAAACAGTGTGCAGCCTGAGTTGAAAAGCCCCGAAAAATAAGCCATGTCAAAAGAATCTGCAACAGTGTCTAATGGGGCGTAGTCTTTGTGTTTTCATTTTTACGCCAAGTGCCATCAAGTGACAAGTGTTATGTTTTCACCTTATCAGGTATAGCCAACTACATTCCTGTCTCGCCCCCGCATTTTCTCTCTCTTCTTTTAAGTCTAGAAGATGGAAAGACATTTTGACAGTGCTTCTCTACTTCACCGTAACGGACCTTGTCATGTGCGAAGAAAATGACAATTTTTCCGGGATTTCCCGGAAGATAAGATTTTTTTCGGGTGTCATGCATGACACTTTTGTTTAACTGTTAACATTTTTTTGCTGATTTTTGACACGATAATCAATACAGGTTTTGTAGTGATCACGACTTTTCTCCAAAGCGTTGTTTGACCAAAATATCAACATTCCCTCCTCATCATTAACACTAGCCAGGAGGAATAGTTTTTTTGTTATATGAAAATGATAACAGTACTTATAAATTTTACTCCTCTTCAAATAGCCTGAAAGTGTGGCACGATCCCTATTTGCATTGTTGTTATTATCGTAATTTTAATGGGATATCGAACCGAAAACACCACAAGGCTTCTAAAAACTCACTCCGTTTCAACCCCTTCGCTTTGTTTTTTTTTCATGAGAGGATTTTTTTTGCGGAATATTGTGAAATAAGCAAAACTCATATTTTCAACACCTTGCTCATCCACTTCTCCCCAAGTTCCGCTAGCTTCTACTATTTTTGGTCAGAGTGAGTGCAGTGAATACAACAAAGAGATTTCCTACTGTTTAATAATATCATTTCTCTCGTTAAGTCGTTAATGCTTCCTTCAAAGTGAACCAACTCTTTTACTTAAAAAAAAGTGCCGGTGCAGTGGGGGATGAATACGCAATAATTTACAGCGCATCGTTTTTTTTATTCTCTGTACAAGCGAACCAGATGGGCCATTCATTACATGCCATTCAATCACGGATATTTTCTTTACGTAAGTCATTGGTCATCTTAGAATTGGCTAGTTTAGATGTATAACCGCATAAGACGTCTATTATTAAGCAATATCTTAAATAGCGTACCAGCACCGGTAAAAGCTTCTAAGTTTACTTAGAGAAAGACAACACCGCTACTGAGTTTTACTCCAATTTTAGTTCAGACAGGCATATCATCATCAAACAAAACTATACACATTCTACATCTTTTATAATCCACATTTACTTTTGTTGTAGCTTAAAAAATAGATGTACATTTTTTTAAACACGTTATGTACGTAAATGTTTTTTTTTTCGTGAAGGAACACTGAGCCAGAAATAAAAACGGCAGGAGCAGGGCATTCAACTTATTGCTACACTACTGGCTCATCTTCTCTTATATATTTTTTCTTTCAAGTCAAATTAAATATGCTCAGGGGTAAGAATAAAAAAATACAAGTTGATTATTTTGGCCTGGGTATGTTATGGTTTGAAATGTGTACCACACAAAGTTAAAAATGATGATATAATAGCTAAAATGATAGTGATGAAGATTATTGATGATAATATCGCATTAAAAATTTTTATGGCTGCAACAAAAAAACCTGGTAATTAAACTGAATTGCGTAAAACCCGCTATTCCTTTATGAGCCCACCTCGCAGACGACTGCGTAATCGCATAGCACAAGGTCCATTTTAAACTATTACAGGAGGAATCATCCTCGTGCGACAATAAAAAAAACGCATGACACAACTGACACCAAAATTATGCCTTTTTTATTATCAACAAACAACAACATAATTACGTGTGCAAATCCGTGTGCTGAAAAAAAATTGAGACATTGTAGGTTTCGGATTTAGAAAACAATAGAGTTTTTTCCCATATCTGCTTATTACATCAGTAGATTTCATGCCAATGCAATGACACGGAAAAGACGCTGAGGTGTAATCATGTAAACTAGACGGGATGCTGACTTACTACGTGCACGACCCTGAAATCCTAAGAATTTTTCCCGAGTGCAGGGTAAGAATCCCTTTTTCAGGAATGTCATGCAGGCGATAATGGTTTTAAACCGTTTTTTTACTGGCAGCGCCATTATAGAATGTAAGTCAGGAGGAGATTACGTTTTTTTTTCATCAACTGTCCTAGAATTAAGGCTTTTGACCACAATAACGTGATAGTGGTGACTGGGTAATAATGGCAATAAATAAAACCTGCGGCATTGTTCAAAGTGAAGCGTCATTACCCAAATGGCCTAGTCTTGATGGGAAACCGTTTGAATAAAACGCTCACCCTAAGGGTGCGAAAAAAATGCTGGAACTAAAGCGGCCACGTAAAATGAACCAATTTTTTGTATAGAAAATTATGGTTAAAAACTCAATTTTTCTTTGGTTAAGAGTACATCCCCAGAGGTCAGTTTGACTGCTTACGGCAACAACTTCCGCAATCCGCAAAACAAAAACTTTACCAAGCATGACGAGTAAAGTTCTTCGACATGATATTACATAATCATGATATGCAAGTTTAGATCATTGATGCATCTTCATTTTTTTAACTGCCTGTGGCGTTTACCCTTTTTCACAAGTTTTAAACCTATAATAGTGCATAGGTATTTCGCGTAATTGTATCGACAAAGAAAAAACCAAACTCGCCAGAAGTGTGATGGTTCGTCAATTTTAAGGAAAGGAAACGAAAAATAGCTGAAGCAGAACCAAGCTCTAAATCCGTCTGCTTCTCAAAGCGTCCTTTTTATATTCGCAGTACAACTTTGCTTTTATAACTACTCCCGATTTTGTTTTAACCTGTGGTTAATCTGTCCCATTTTAGAAAAAAGAATCACGAGTGAGATACAAATCTGAATATCAGTAAGCAGTAATCACAGTATATGATAAGAAAAGATGAGCTGTTCTTTTTTGCAAGTGAAAATATTGGATTGAAGGATATATCCGTTTTGAAATGATACTAAATAACTTCGTGTCTAAAAAGTTGTTGAACTGAAAATGAAGTTTTAAGGAGGTAGTATTTATCTCCTCGTAATGATTCCGGATTGCATTAAGAAAATGAATTATAATACAAAAGGAATCTGATAAATCCATTTGAAAATTGCCCCACCATCTTTTTTCGTGATGATTTGTACCAATACACGGCTAGTTTGAGGAGAAATAAGACACTAACAAGTTGATAAAGGAAGCTGGGTGAAACTGAAAGGAGTCTTATCTTGGAGTACATTATGATTATTTCATCTATTTCATTGTTGCAGCATCCGACAAAGATTGAGATAATATTCAAACCAATAATTTTCATGTCGTAGTATATTCTTCATGCTAACCAGTTTGAGACTTTTTTTCCATTGTTCCTCGTCTTTTGGATGGATATGAAGTTACATAATAAGTTTCGATTCCCTCGTGTGTTACTAATAATTCATATTTTGAACACCTTAAAATTTCCATATAAAAATTATACGTTTTTACACTTCCTATAAAGCAGTTTTCGGTGTTTTTAATGCCTACCGCATAGAGCATTCACACTTGGGAAAGACGCAGTTAAGCTTCTGCTTTAAAAAATCTGGGCCCACGCCCATTTGAGCAATTACCTTGTTCATTAAGGATACCCACACTGGGTTCAAGTACACATTTTTTTGTGAGTAGCGGTATTTTACCTCAAATACTATCATCACTTGAATAACATATCGTGCAGGTTTTTCACTCTTCCTTCCTGTTTTGTCAGGAGCCGTACGCATTATCATGCTGTCTTCGTAACATTGAACGCTTCTTAATTATACCTCTTGGCTAATTCATGATATCATTTTTGGTAGGATAACTCTCAACTTTTAGGAACGGACCAATTAAATCCAGCATTTTTGTAAATGTATCAGAAAAACACATTTTTAGATCAGTTTTGCAACATCCCACAAAAACTTGATGGGTGTACATTTTTTTGCGTTTCGCAGGTGTGGTGTGTGAAATTGCTGAGCAGTAAAAAATCTAATTCTCAAATTGTTCGTTTTAAAAAAATCTTTGTTTCGGAACTGAACTAATTTCGCTTGTGCTGTTACGCAAAAACTGCCTGCTGAATGGTCGGTTACACATTGAATTTAAAAATTAATTGGGAATTAGTCTGCCGACAACAGTTTGAAACGTTTTTACTTTATACAAGCATCGATTTCACTTTTTTGTAGATAGATTTGATACCCCTAATGGTCAGTTACATTCTCTTCCGTCTCTAATAAATTACAAACGCCATTGGTAACCTTTTATATGCAAAAAACATGACACTGGAATGCGATGACATTTGACCAAAAGACATCTCTCGCAATCGCAATAGACACTACATAGTACATTCCATTGAATCCTTGTTGTTCAGCTAGTCATTCATCAAAGTAAAATTTTGCTTCACGGCTACAATTTTAATTCACATTTTTTTTTATCTACCGCTGTTGCATCAATAATGATAAATTATCTTCAATACATTTTATAGCGTTTTAAACCAGTGCAGGAGATTTCTTCCACAATGACATAACGTTTTTCTGATCTAGTGCGAAACACCAATACTAAAATATATTTCTTTGGACGACCTTGGTATCCCCCATTGTAAAAGCCATTATTGCAAGCGCATATGAAGAAAAAATGAAGAATAGAAAGAGTTTGATTCTTGTGACAAAATAATAATAGTTTTGCACTACTGCAGCAACAGGGTTACATAAGATTAGGATTAGCAACACTCCCGATGCATGTTACTTATACAAGACATTATCTTTTGTCGTCGTTTCGCACTTTAATCCATCCTCCTACTGCTTTTTTGTTCTATTCATGATTTGCCCGTGTGGACTATCAAGAACAGTATTCATAAATTCCCCACCAAGGCCCTGAAGTATTTCATGGGCAAACGAACCTCAAAAAGAAGACAGACTTTACATATCGACGAACTTATTAATAAATCAAAAAGCTTATCAAATATCACGAAATTCTTGAAACGCACAAATAACACAAATAGTTTCATACGCATAACGGTGTGTGTACTCATCCAGTGAGCAGATAGCTTCTATAAATCACTAATTTCAAAAAATATATAAAATCCATATCACCTTGGTAGCTGTTACAGTACCTACTGAGATTCTAATATTTAGCGATAATCATCATCGGTGATAAATTATGCGAGCATTGACAATTGGCAGGGATATCGTTGCTTTTATTTTCGTATAGGGTGTGTCCCTTGCCCCACACAGACCTACTAGTTCAGAGTAACGAGACATTTTAAAATATCTCACAATATAAAATACACAACTCCCCTTGCGTATTCAGATTTATTTTACGCACTGGCTTTTGCGATAGCAACTGTCAACGTCACTTTTTATTGCGTCCACAACAATATCAAAATTGTTCATCAGCAATAAAAAAAATTATAATAGTCCATAAGCAAAAGCACTCTTTGTCAAGTGAAGAATTTGGAGGTGAGATAATTGCAAATTGGTGTGCCTTTAAAACTGACAGTATTGTCACCGACATCAAGTCGATATTATTAGGCGTAATGAAGGAACAATGTGAATACACCGAAATTGGTTTTCAATTGAATGACCATGCTTGGTGGGGGGCTGGTTGTGCAGATGACGTTGACAGAAAGTGTTTTTTTTTTGCATAATGGCTGAGGAGGCATCGAGGGTGATTATGTTATTTATAGGGTTTTACAATAAAACCAACATGTTTCTGCTGTTAGAGATACACGAGATTATAATGCCTTAAAAAAGAGACTAAGAAAAGGTGGGGATGAGAAAGATGTAGATACTTAGGCATTGCATAAAGAAATACCATGGGGGAGAAACGAGGTCAGTTCCGATTCCAATCTTACTCGTTTTACAAAGTATATCTTCACGATTGTAGTATGCATAGAGTGAAAAATAGTAGGTATATTAATGCATCAAACAATTCATTATTATTTTGGTAGCCATCAACATATACGGCAGTGGCGATTTGATGTATTGTTAGCAGTTGTTATACAATAGAATCGGACGATATTGTCTGCCACAGTCTCTCAGTTGGCAACTGATTTTTGAAGGTTTCGATTATGAGATCCTTATGTTTATGATGCTTGCAATATAATTTCATAATCCTTACGATTTGTCATAAACTACGTGATGCAATTCAGTAGCTAGTGTTATGTGCTTTACTGTTACATTTTCAAACGTTTCGATTTTGGACATAGAACCAAAATGTAGCATTTTCTACTAACTGCCTTGTCTGGGACTTTGTCTACTTTGAGATGCTTGGCAGTAACTCTGTGTCAGCTCCTCCTGTCTTATCTGCAAATTTATTCAAAACAACTCTCACCCTCAATGACAGGTTTACACTGTACTTTTAGTTGCCTTTGGCAAGGAAGAGAACAAAGAGGGAAAAACAATAAAAATAATCCATGAAAAATGGACAAAAGGTGTATCCACTACAAATCTGTTTTCGTGGTCAATTTGCTCTTGTTACAGTTTCGACCAAAATTGTAGCAATTATAGTAGTAAATTACATATTAGCATACGCACGTGTACTTAAGGTTTTAGAGAGTAATATACAGCAATTAAAATCTTTTAAGCTGAGAGCCATTAAATTTGTGTATGAATTGGATTGACACATCAAAATCTAATTGTAGCTATTAAAGGAATGCGTCAAACAACAATCTGGGTGTACCACCTTCAGGGACTACATGACAAAGTTCCTTGGTGCTATCACAATTGTGCAATTTGCTAAACTAATTTGTATCACAAAAAAGATTGATTTTGTAAATTACATAAGCCCAGCCCAAACCAATATAAATTGTTTGATTGTGTATGCGTGTCATGTAGGTGGGCTAAATTAATTGTTGGTACGCTTCAAAGAGCGTAAAATATTGAAAATATTAAAACCATTTTGTCACTCCTTTCTCATCTGACTCATTTTCGTCCACCACGGAACCATTCAACTTAGCGGCAGACACACGATAAACCTTTTTGAGCTAAAATAATTGCTTTTATTAACTCTAATTAACAATTACACATTCATGGTCAGGAAAATTGAAGCACGAAAAGTGTCACATTAAAAAGCTTCCCTTATGCGGTAGTGTGACAGTGAATAAAACCTGAACGTGCGTTATTGGCCTTGGGGTAGGGCGAGATATTTTATCGTCAATGCGTTCATGTCGAAAAATGAAGTTATTTTCATTACTATAGTTATACCTATTCAAAATTCAACTATTTTTAAAATTCTTGAAACCACAAGATTTCATTGCTTTTCAGGCTGCTTAAATCAAGCTGCACATTGAATTGGGACGAACATACCGTAGCCAATGTCTAATCAATACAATGACACTTCTGATCATGCGAAACTGATTTGCCTCGGGAGGAATTAGCAGTAACTATAGTTATCACAGAAAAGAAACAATGTCTTAGAATTCGCATCATCTATATCAATACACGGTACACGTGAGTAAAGGTTTCTCAAATGATTTTTTACGATGTTGTGTGTTATTAGCCGACAATGGTCAAATCTGTAGCAAATACTCAACAAACCAGATAAAAAAATTTGCATTTTTACTGTTCCCTTTTTAGTATTTTTTTGTATAAAAAGTAAAAGACCCATTATGATACGCATATTCCACACAAGGGCCATATCGCGAAGAATTAGCAACAATTGAAAGTACTTTACAATTAATAATAGACATTATTAACTATTTCAAAAGTAGCGACATTTTTAAAAATGCTGAATCACCTTACAACTTGGACAGTCAGTTAAGTTACAATTGTTGACAAAAAGCTTTAATGTGTAATGGGAGTGCATAAAATTGCATGATGAATGAATTCATGGTATGGAAAAAATCTGTATCACTTTTTCTTCTCATTTTGAAAGAAAGTGAGATTTTTTGTACTGAACAGGAAAATTATTTATTAGGTAATTAGTCTACCTACATTACCTGAGTAAAAGTAATTGTTGCACCAATATGGTTGGAATTAGGCACGTGTTGCTCCAAAAATGGAACTAAAATTAAGTACCTAATCATTTCCTACATACAATTTTCAAATCGTACATGCAGCGTAGATGTTTTTTTTTTGTCTTTTGATATTCTACGAAGATTGCGAGACATTTTTTGAAATAAAAAAATGCAGAATAAGTTAAATAATGAAATTAAACCGTTCCACACTTAAGAAACGTTCCGCCTTTTGTCTCTAACTGGTTGACTGAGTAAAATTATTGTAGACTTAACGAACAAGAACTATTTGTCTTTCTTTGAAAAAGACAGTTCTTCAAAGAAAATCAAGATGAAACGGCTGTGACCACAAAACCACACCTTGGCATGTAAATTAGATGGCTAAAAATACAAAACCACTTGTAATGACACCGATATGCCAACACGATGAGATCTCGTGATAGTACGGTATTTAAATGAATTATTAGATTGGTACAGAAAATAAGATTCACTTTTTAAAAGAAGAATTCTTTTCAAAAGTTAATTTGTTGCAACAATTTGTAGGTGCTGAAGGAGATTAGAAAGAGATGATGAAGGACCCTTCTTCCTCTGGCAAGATGACAAGTGAAACTTTTAAAAGGACTGGGCCATCAAACTGGTCTCGGACCAGTGAGTTGCTATGTCGCATATCAAGAACGATTCTAGTGTTAACTGTTGTATGTGGGAGTGTAAGTGTTGTAAATGCTGCGGGGCCAGGACAGGAAGTAATTTGTCCGTGGTATAATGATGAGAGTGTTTCAGAAGAGGTAAAAAATGGATGTGTTTGCGCAAAAAATCCGCCAACAAGTAGCCAACTTAGTGTTCAGTGCCATGAGGTGGATGGACATCAACTTGTCCAGTTGTTGTCTGATAGTGTGTCCAGAGATGGTACATCTTTCGGATTGCTTTACCTCAATGCAAGTTTTATAACTGATGATAAGGGAGAGGTACCCGAAAATGCCTTTCAGAAACTGAGACTGGTAAGGAAAGCAATGAAAATATCCGTTTTGGCAACTGCACTCGCCAGTTATTGCGTGTAACGCATTTGTAAGTAAATGCATGAATTTTTTTCCACAGGTTAGTCTACAATTGTCTAATTGCATGATTCAGAAAATAAACCAGAACGCTTTTCAAGGCCTGGAGAAAACACTGAAGCATCTGAGCATGACACAAAATTCGCTCAAAGAAGTACCCACACCAGCAATTTCGTCACTTTCCAGTTTGCTGTTACTTGACTTGAGCTTTAATAAGTTGGAGAAAGTCCAAGATGGAGCTTTTCAGAATCTAAACAAACTCAGCACGTTGAAGCTAAACGATAACAACATGGAATTAGAACCACAAGCTTTCTCCGGACTAGAGAAATCATTAAAGAATTTGAATTTGAAAGGTTTACAACCCCTAAATTTCTCTACTTTATGATCCATGACAGAATTTAGTGCAGTATGCATTTCATGTGGTTTTTACAGGTACAAGATTGAGTGCTGTTCCTCAAGCAATTGCTAACTTGTCTACACTCGCATTTCTCGACTTGGCTCAAAATCGTCTTCGCGAGCTTGAAAAGCATCAGTTTTCAAATTTACACTCCTTAACAGCATTAAACCTGGAAAGGAATTTGCTCCAGTCACTGCCCAGTTCAACATTTTATGGAGTGAACGACACACTCAGCTCATTAAGCTTGTTGAACAATCTAATCACACATTACCCCACAACAGCATTGCGATCCTTAAAAGAGCTTCGGGTACAGTGAAATAGATTTTTATTACACAATTAACTACAAAATATTATAGTCTAAATCAAGATTACTTCGTTTCTTTAGGTTTTAGACCTTGGATTCAATTTGCTCACAGAAATTCCCAAGCATGCTTTCACCGGACTTAATTCACTGACGCTTCTAGCTCTCGATGGGAACCCATTAGCTACACTGCCAGAGGAATCGTTCCGTCCTATAAACTCGACCCTTCGGGGGATTAGCATTGGTGGTCGATTTCTTATTTGTGATTGTCGTCTCAGATGGATTTTCGATTGGATGGACACGTACGATTTGCAAGTTACCAGTCGAGAAAGAAATCCACAGTTTTGTGGCAGCCCATCTTCATTCAGAACGCTGAACTTCCAGCAAATAAATCCAAACGGTACGGTTCCGGTTGGGAAACATTTAATCTTATTATTTACAAAGATAAGTTGATTTTAAGCATACTTTTCTCGTAGAAATGGTCTGCATAAAGAATGACACTTCGAAGGACAAACCGGAAATTCCACTGCCTAAAGAAGTGACAGTTTTAAGTATCGATACGCCAATGGCAGTTCTCCGATTTGATAACGGAACTGGTGGCGAGGAAATGAGTGACAGTAAAATAGTTAAAGAAATTGTTACAACTGAAATTCCGAAGGATGTTATCACAGAATACAGAGATCCTAACCAGCCTGACCAAACAAAGTTCCGTTTCCGACGACCGAGGCCGAGACCACGAACAACAACTGCGAAACCTGTTTTCATCTCATCCACAGAGAGATTTAGCTCTGAAAAGAAAGATGAAACAGATCCCAGTCAACAAGTTGAAGTAAACGCAGAAACCCCAGACTCGACGGAAAATAACAACGATGAAGATCAAGAGTCCAAAGAAGCTAGTGTACATGTAGAGCAGACACTGGCAAAACCGGAAACGCGGTTTGTGAAACCACTTCCACCACCCAGACGGGAAACGGAAACTGCGAAGCCGTCCATACCAACATCCTTGCCATTTTCAAGTACCACCCGGAAATATCCTGCGTCCTTGAAAACTCTCCGGTCGTTTCAACAGTCAAATAGAGAAAGAGAAGCTGCAGCAAGACAAAGCACTTCTACCTCAGTCTCCTACTCAACGTCCACTTCAACCGTATCCAGCACTAGCGGAGATGACGACACATTCAAAGTGCCCCTAATCCGAGCAAAACCATCTACTGCGGTTACGATCACTCCAAAGCCAGTTATTATCAACAGTCGACCCAGCCAATCAATTGTTCGGAAGGCATCCATTGATACCAAGGACTACGATGACTCCAAAATTCCAATTATTTCTGGGGTTGGACCTACTCGACATGGCAGTAACAGTAACAACGATGGAGGAAATCTTGTTACCTCCCACCAGCCATCCAACATTGTCAAGGCACCCCCGGGCAGTGTACAAACGCAAGGAGTGTTAGTTGTACAGCCTCCACAAAACCCTTCCAGTCATAACCCTGCGTTGAGTATTGCTCGGTCGCCCAGTCTAATGTTTGCCGAGAAATCTGATATAGTTTTGCGTGACATTCAACGGAACAGTGATTCCATTACTCTTAGATGGGAAAGTATGAAGCCAATGGCAGGATACAGAATTATTTACCGATTATTTGGTGAAGACGCCTTCCGCCATGGACCACCACTCGCACCAACTGAGCGTGAATATAAAATTAAGCACATTCCATTCAACGTAAGCGATAAACTACACTCATTAAACATTTCTCTATTTCTCACATAGTCGCTTAACAATTTTTTTTTGCTTGAAATAGGAATGCGTGGTAGTATGCGTAGTTCCGTATGACGACATTCTCTACAACGAAATCAACCCAAATGCTGGTTCCGTTCCGCCTGGGAGTCAGTGTAGGGAATTGAAGCCTACAACCCCCTCCGTTTTGATGAACCACATGGACAAGATCACTATTGGAGCTAGTGCTGCAATATGCGCAACTGTCATTATTGCTGTTTTGCTGTTCATAGCTATAACTAAGCGCAGCAAAGGAAAACGGTCTCCGTCTGCATCCACACTTGTTTCAAAGGCAAGTTTCTAAAACTTATAAAGCGATTGCGACAACTGAATTTAAGGTTTCTACAACTTGCTTAATCTTGGGTTTCTGCAGATTCCGCCGTCAGTCATGACACCGTCTCCAGGCCCGCATGGTATGCAACCTGGATCCATGAATCTAATTAAAGATTGGGATCAGTTGTCTGCAGTTTCAGCACGAAGTATCCCTCGTCCTCGAGTGTATCATGGCTCATTAGATCATTTAGCGTCTGGAACAACTCACCGACAGAGTATGATACTCGGGCCAAATCATCGTCCTGTTCCAGAAGGACACTCCGCACACGGTACACACCGCAGCTACCTGAGCGCTCATCACCATCACCACAATCACTCAATGCATGCCTACCACGGAAATCATGGAAATCATCCAAACCATGGAAACAACCATCACCATCCTAGCCAACACGCCGGCTTCATACAAACGCAAGGACGACCTGTGCGTCAGAGTATGATGTCAACAAGATCATCCCATGACATTTTAACAGCGAAACCGTTCAACCACGGACCTCACACACACAGCCATCGTCATTTCGAACAAAATCATAAAAGAAAACGAGCTGGAAGGCCGAGCCAGAGCGAGTCGCTAAACACTCTTAGTGGCTACGACACTCCAGACAACTGGACAGATCATGACATGGATGTTTATGTCGCAAGAAATCATGCCAGACATGATTTAGTTCAGTTGTAAACAAACTTATTTTTTCAAATTTAGACGTAAGGTTAGCTGACTAATAGGAATTTTTGTATACTTTTTATATATTGAATGTTTAATTTAACATTGTGTTACGTTACACCTATACCAAACCTTTCTCTATCCTGACCATTTCAATGCAAAACTAATGTAATATTTTGTACAGCAAAAATAAATATTTCAATGAATGTAGCGAACATACCCGCAAATTAGCTTTGAGTTCTCCAATCGGTACCTCAGCTCCAGGACAAATTCCACCCACATTTGAGCCAATGCTGGATTAGCTCCTTGGTACGCATGAATGTTGGCAATGACTGTTGCAAACCTCCAAACCAGGCTTCCAACAGGAGCTGCCTTTACACCTTGAAAATTTTCCTGTATGCAAAAATCAACATTAATTCCAATTACGGATTCACGAAACATCGCATTATGAGGAGTAATTAGCTTGTAAGGCTCACCCAGTAGGCTGTACTCTTTTCCTTCGTGAATTCTGGATTCCTGTCAAATGACGCAGGGTAAGGATATTTGGGATTAGGCCTTGCATCGGGGAATATAAACCGTAAAACTCGTTCTAAATGCTCTTTATTAATCGGGGCCAAATCTGAATAAACCGTTGGGCTGTACAAAAGACGCCTATGAGCCGAATCGAATGCTGTGCCGATGTTGGTCAAAGGTAATGGTGACATTGCATCTTGGGTTAGTCTATCCAGAGCTGAAGTGTACTGAGCACCATCCGTTTCATCGCTGTCTTCAATCCCTTTTCCTAACACATCCCGCAACGACATTTGCGTCGAATGCAACGCCCAAAACTCATCGATCATATCTCTCAAACGGTAACCTGCATTGGGATCTGGTCTCAAACTAAAGTACCACTCTGGGGCATTTTCAGGTTCAAGATCTGTGTAAGTTGCTGAGTCAACAACAATGTCGTCTGTTAGACTCGGCCATCCAACAACCAGCTCCATAGAACAAAAGGGGTCGTCCAAGGAGCCAAACGGTAACAAGTTTGAATGGCTGCAAAATTCAGTCCAAATTTTCATAGGAATGCGAGCTTCAGTATCCTGAGGTAATTCATTGTCATCATGAGTTACATGTAGAATTTCATATAATTCGGGAGGAAATGAATCAAAAGTAAAATCTTCATGCCAAGCGTTCATATTGTAGAAGAAATGGGCTGTGATGATAATCGGAGCGCTTAGACTTTGACCAATTTTCGACTTAAAGACATCCAACAAACTTGACAAGTATGGTGGAAAGTGAACAGCTTTGAGACGAATCATCTGAAACGCAGTTCGGACACCGGAAGTTTCTCCAATTCCGTAGTAGTAGTGATGATTCCACAAGTGGTACTGAGTGAACACAGGAATGTTGCAGTTAGTGTTGTTTAACGCGATGCAAGCCGAGCTTAGAAGGAGTTTCAGTTTAGATTCTTCATGGACAGGTTCAGGAGTGCTGGACGTAAGAATGGCGAACTCTTCGATAGAAAATATTTCGGATACTGGAGAAGGCGTTATTTGAGGAGGGAATTCAGGGTCGGATGCTAACATTCGCATTATGTATGGCGGATAGATAAAGGAATTTTGAGATTCAACAGAAGTTTCAAGAATAGAGGAGGAATCTTTATTGTCAAAATCCCGATATCGCTTGTAGTAAGTAAACTTTAGGGGAAAATCTAAAAAAAACAAAGAGAATGACCCGTATTATGACCTACGATATTCATTTAATACATAAGACATAAAACTGATGCTGAAAGGTTACCTGCAAAGGTAATTTTCTCGTGAAGGACCATCCAGCTTCCTACAAAATTATCTTTCTCAGCAGGCTTCCCTAACCATTCGCTCAGAATAGATTCCAAGCTGGCTGTAAATTGCTCCCAGTCCGACGCAGTAGTAAAATCCTCAAACTGATCATCCTAAAAATCCAAGTACTCAATCATTATACATTTAACAACTTGTTTGTTAAATCTTTCACTAATATCGTGCATATTTGTACCACATTAAACTTTAAAATTTAAACTTACCGGATCCATATTGACAACTAAAAACACTGGACACTTCAAAAACCAATATAAAAAACTGTCACTTTCACTTTCTACTGCAACAAATTTTGTCAATTTTAACTTCACTGGCTGGTAAACCTAGTTAACCCGTTACTTGCTGTAACTGCGCAGTTAATGACACTAATTCAAAGTACTCTAATCAATGATTAATCATTAATTTATGCTTGACTGGGTACAAGAGACTGTGCAATTGTCTTTGCAAGAACACCTTTTCAGTTGTATCGCCTAACAGCTGTTACAGCCATGCAAGAGTGCGAGCGGGTATGTTGCACCAACCAAGCAACTTATCCGATGACGCGCTACATAATAGTGATTGATTACTGATTGCCTTCCTATTTAATTTATAGATGACATAGAATGAAAAGAATTCTCCGCTCTGCACAATTTTTATTAATGCAATTATTGCAATTTATTCAATGTCCATTCCCATCGATCAATTTGACAAACTAAAACCAGTGCAATTAAAAATTCATTTTAATTTTAACAATTTTGAAACTAGCAAATAAACAATTTTCTCGCGAGCTACTCGTTAACCTAAAAACAATACGTAAATACTTGAATATTATAAAATGCACGTATAAAAGACTACAAAGCATGAAGGGAGGTAAATTTTATGTAAGACAACAACTGTACACGCATTCTTTATACACACTGATGAATTTGTTTTACAGATGTTTTTCTCCTTAAAAATTATTATTGTTAAGTCCACTTCAGTTGTTCTAAACGTTCGTCAAAAAACCTGTGTTCTTTGTCTTTCCTCAGGGTTATGATTAACTTTAATAGGCATGTAATTTCTGTTGAAGATTTTGCAATGAAAATTGTCTACATTGTTGTCATTTTGTAAGGAGCCAGAGCAGCAGAGGTAAAACTTGTGCACAGACAGAGTCGTGTCTAGCGAATAACTTGTTAATTAAAAACATTTTTTCAGTAAAGTCTAAGATGACCCGTGACAGCGTCCACATCACTAACCGAACCAAAAACTGCGAGTACAGTACGAGATCCTGCTGGAATCTGGGTAAGACCTGCGTCTTCAATTGTCGTCACAAGTAGCCCAGACTTTTCAGCTTTAACAGTGAGTTGATCAAATTCAGTGGCTGACTCACACTGCAAAACTATTTTCTTCGATCTAAATTTTTAAAATACGCAAAACGGAAAATTAGCCCACCTTGGCTAACACTAATATCTTGAAATTGGTAAGTTGGTTTCTTATTATTTCATACCCGCATTCATTCCATTGGAGGAGGGATCCACCGTACACATCTTGCCTAGCGACAAGATCTTGATAAAGGGCTATCGCGCCGTGACCAACCTGAGCAGCCATTTTACCAGGAGACATATTTAAGGAAGAGTTAATTACGAACACCATCTTATACTCGGGATAGTCGCCAGCACCAGCATCTAAAATATCCCCTTGTTCTCTATTTTCAAAAACCCAAGCGATAGCTGCTTCTACAGTTTCGGCCCCTGTTTGACGCACCGCCTAATTAAAATTAAGACACATTTAATGACCACTTTAAACTACTAACGGCTAATTGCATTAACTGCATGTAAATTGTAACTTATCTCTTACCAATTCAGCTTCCTGTTGATTTATGCCCATTGACACCAGAGATTCGACCATTTCCTTAGTAGCAGGAGCATTCATATCCACACCACCACCAACGGCTCCAGCTCCAACAGCTCCTTGACCTTCCTCACCATCGCCTACACCTCTTTCAAAACCACTCATCTTTACCTAAAAATCTTCAGTTATCACAAACAGGCACTTCACACTATTCTCAAAATTAGTCTGCTTCAGCCCAACCACTTTTTAGTTTAGCTTGAAGCAATTTCTTTTAGTGTTTTGCTAAAAATCCACAGTCATACTTATCAACCACCTTTTGACTTTCACTCTCTTCCTACGCAAAACAAAATAAGACAAATGCTAAAAACCGATCAGTTATCAAGGCACTTCACAGTTAAATCGGTAAGATTCCCTGTGATGGGGTCAGTTACCTTTTACCGACTGAAAATAATAAAACTGGACAAAATCTGACTCGAATATTGCTTGTTCCAATTCCAACTGAGCAGCATGTGTTTTTACTATGCTTGGGTGGCAGCTCTGTTCTGTGTACACAGCCTCTGTGCTGTCCCTCTCGGCAATGCAAGGTTGCGGTTGTTTCAGACGAATTTTGTTGGTGCTAGCGTGCAAGAGAAATTTACAATCTCGCTTTCACTTTCGTTTCAACCCGGGGTTTCGTCTCAGATGGAAACCGTTTATGATCAGGATCAATAATATTATTATGATAAATGATATTAATTCTATTTCTTGTTTGTAATTTCTTTTTACATACTTTATTTCGAACTAAACGTGACTAAAATGACATTGATGTAAGAATTACATGACTTTCGCAAGTTTCTTTTACCTTTAACGCTAGGAACTGCTTAATTTTTTGAAGAAAATGCTCAACCACAAGTTTAATAGTAATTTACAAAAGATTTAATGCTAAATATTGGTACTACTGCATTCTCTTCATCATTTCTTCGTCTTGAACTGTAAGCTGAGTTAACTTCTTCCCAACGCGATCATGAATATCGAGAAATTTAGCAACACACCGGTCCAGACAGACAGCTTCTCCTTTCGAAATATCCGGTTCGGTGTATTTCGTACTGATACACTTCTCGTGACAAACAGTCATCAGTCTGTTGTACATATCACTCATCATCTCTACCTCCAGGTCCTGGACAAACTTGAGCTTGTCCATTTCGGATTGCTTAGCCATTTTATTAAAACCTCTTGGAACTCTAAGCAAGCGGATGCTTAAACTTATGATTTAGTGAAATTCCGTGATCCAGATAGCTCGTAATCTCCAGAATTAGAGTGAAGCATGCGCTCCTTGGACTTCAGATTTGCGTACCGAGTTTTGTCCACCTGGTTCTTTGCCAGAACAAAACCGTAGATTCCAACAAACGTAACTACAGCCCTGGAACATCAGAAAATATTCATTTTCTTTAGAGGATTAATGACTAAAATGTTTTAAAATCAAAGTTGTGGACTTACCAGCCAATATTGGTCTTTCCAATCCTCCCCAAATAAAAAGGTAATCGTGGCATTAATAACTGAAGTGATGATCACATTAAGTAACTAGTTTAAAGCGTTAAAGTCCCTTCCGTGCCTAGCTGTGAATGATAGTTTTTTCGTTTGATTACTTGCCGTAAAATTTTAATAATCGATGATTCTGACGAAACAACGTGCTTGGTTTATCGAGAGGATTTTTATTTGTTGTGTTTATGGGCTGGAGTATAGTTCAGCTACCGCTGCAAAATATAGCCATATGGGGCAACATGGGAAACCAATATGGCCTGAGTATCTTTCAAAGCAATAAAATAATTTTTATTTATCGGAACTCCACAAAATTGAAACAAACAATGAAAGTTGTCAATCTCATCAAACATTCCCAAAAAATGAATACATATTTGACATTATAGTTAGTAAACTAAGATTAGACATTTAAAAAAACTTCAACAATGCAGTGTTTAGTGTTTACATATCTCAACATCAAAAGTTAAATTGTCCTAAGACGCCTTTTATGATGACTGGACAATAATGGTAAGGATAAGAATAAGTAACCTAGTAGTTAATTCAATTCAGTAATGTTAGTAGATAACCAGCCTAAACCGCATGGTTTGGTAGCTCGACAGATTAAAAAGTAATACACAAGAATCGTCCTCCTCAGAGTTTCCATGTTGTTGGCGTGGTTTCGGCTATTTTACTTGCGGTGACGATCACGAGAGCGGGACCGTCGGCGCCTGTCCCTTGATCGAGAGCGAGACCGGCCTCGCCGTTTGGTGTTTGGACTGGGGGATGGACTACGTCCACCGCCAAGTGTTCCAAGGCCCTTCCTGCGTCGACTGTACAAATAACGTCGTAACTCCCGAGAGATTGGTCTGGAAAAATGAGAAAAAAATCTGTTAGTTCGCATTCATAGAAATCATGTTTCTATGGAATATTTTTATACTTTTTTTACTTGAGATGCATAAAATTGCAGAATCCACTACGAGTGCATTCGCCAACTTCATATTGTCTACAACAAGCTTCACGGAAATCGGTAACTGGGCTGAGCTCAGCGTAAATTGGTCGACCTCCAAACCAACGGTTGTTTAAATCGTTGACTGCTTTCTCAGCATCTTCCTCGCGACGAAACTAAATTGAAATAGATTTAGTATGGATTAAACGTTAGTAAATGCTGGAGTGGACACACAAAAACGTAACACCAACCTTAATGTAAACGTTTCCAACAAGATGATCCCCGAGATTATCGCATACATTCATTTCCTCGATTTCTCCATACTGTGATCACAAACAAAATACGTTCAACAAACATTCATTAACAATAAAATGGACGCAAGAGTTGTTTGATTTTATGAAGTCAATACCTTGTCCTCGCACTCGACGAAAACATCTTCGAAAAACTGATCGTAATGCTCTTGCATTTCTTCATCGCTCACGTTATTCATCTGAAATACTAAAAAAAACGAAAATTATGATATTATTTAATTATTAAACTACCTGTGAATTTTTTCAATTTTGTGCTAAAAGTTAACAACAGACGAATTTTGCGTACCATCTGCAGATTTCGTTGAATTCTGGGGATTCACGTACAAGTTCTGCAGAACAATTGTTTGACTGAATGTCGGCTTGTTGTGGATTCTCGAACATCGGTCACCATGTCGGCAAGCTCCAATTTTGAAGTAGAAGGAACAGTTCACCCTAGAATTGAAATATTATCGTTTGAAGGCTACTGAAACAATCCTCTCTATTTGAGTTAAATATCCTGTATTAAATATAACAATTAGCTTACTTGTCCTTCTCTGTACCAAAAATAGACGCAAGATACTCCGCCATGTCGCCAAATGTTTATCCTATAACCAAACTGTCAACACCAAACAGTGGACGAAGAAGGTTCTAATCAATCTAATCGTTCCCTATCCTCTAGTACCGTTATTTTAAACGCGTTGCTATAGAAACTTAAATTAATGTCACTAAAGGTGACCAGTTACTCCCACTAAATGTCAAAATTAGGTCCTTTAATGTGACCAGTGAAGCCGTCTGACTGGGAGACCGATATTTGTTTACTTTCTGCTAAAGCCCAATTTGAGGTAAACCGCCAGCTTGTATGGGGTAAAGTGATAAGAATTGCATGCATAAATTCCTGAGTCCCGTACGGGACGAAAAGCAAAACAAAAGTTTTCTGAGTCGGCTGATCACCTTCGCAGGTTTTGGAAAGGTTCAGTTTCAGTTTAACGCACATGTCAGATCACATGATTTAAATTGGAAATTAATTTCTCTGTAGTGTCAGTGATCACGGTCACGGTACCTTTTACCTTGGTATATCTATGGTCGCCATATTTACATTCGCAGTGATCGAGTTAAGTTCTTAGCACTGTGGTTTATTGGCATGTTTCGTTATTTCAGTGATTTTGTGTTTGCGACTTTTGGAAGCAAGAGGTGGCGGTAACAGAATGTATTCAGGCAGAGGTCGAGGTTACCCTAATGCACGGGACAGCTCCTATGAACCTGAGTAAGTTACAATTTACAATTAACGTTTATGAATTATAGACCGTATGTTCAAAATTCAAGTTGAGGAATGAGAATAATATTGTCGGAGCGGAGTTTAAAAAGCCTCTAACTTTACTTAATTAAAAAAAGATCTTCCCAGTTATTTAGGTAGCAAGGTTTCCATACTATATAAGCAAGATTTGTAAATTGAAATTTTTGTATCTTTTAATTTTAGAGTTTATGACTGGGCAAGTTCCAATACACGGCCAAGCGGATCAGATAGATGGACCGAGCAGGGTAGGAATATGACTCAGAGTTCTGAATGGCCAATCCCCCAGAACTATCCAGCTTATGCACCGTCATCAAACATGTACCCAGAAAATTATTCTGATAGATACTATGTACGTTACTGCCTTTTTCTTCACTTGAACAAAGGATCTTTAGTATTGAAATGACCAACCCAGTTTGAATTCGTTTTACAGAACAGTCCCGATCCGTATTCCCGGTATGGAGAACCCCTTCCATTTAATGTTGCTCAACCACACTATCCAAATCAGATGAACGGATACCCGAGTGGTTACCAGGACAATCCTTCAGGTACATACAACAGCAGCTACTACGTAACGCCGCCTCCATTCCCATCGTATCATGTTCCTGAAGCTTTCTCCCCACACAACTCAATATCCCGACCTGTCAGCTTAGTAAACGCCCCTGCCTCATGGGGGTACGGGAAATCCAGCTCATCACCTGCCAAACACAAAGCACCTACATGGGAAGACTTTTTAGCTGCCAAAGAAGGAAAAACTAAACAAAACCATGTTCCGCAGCCGCCCAGGTTTGTATGTTTGGAAACTTTAAAATAATCGCATACATTTTCAATTTCGCATGCAAACTTCAATTCAATAACTCAATATTTTTCCTCAGATCTCCTTACCCACACCCAGACGTGGACTGGCAAGCTGTGGAAGAAATTGACTATAGTAAAAGCCTGTCGAAGTCCCAGTCTGCTTCATCCAAACCGAGGGAATCTCAATACTCGTTTAGCACAGAAACATCTGTGCGTCCGCGCCCTCGAGTGCCCTCACCTCCGCCCCTTCGACCGGCTTCGACCCGACCGTCCCCAACGCCCTCTCCACAAACAGCTTCATCAACATCAAGCCATTGTTCGTCTCCACCACGTCTTTCGGCTCCTCCTCCGCCAAGTCTTTCGATCCCGCCTCCGCTACCTCCTAAGATCCCGGATATTCCAAAGTCTAGTCTTTCACTCAACGAAATCTTGCCCAGCTTACAAGTAAGAAAAGCCCCGCCCCCGCCGTCGCTCGACCAGAGTCGAAAGCGGAAAAGAAACGCTGTCGTCAATGAGGATGATAACGATTCATCCGATCTTATCGATTTGTTGGGGAAGAAAACTAAGAGCAGAGTGTCAGCGTCATCTCGGAACTATGCCCGGCCAACCAGAAGATGTAAGCCATCCTTCTTTCTAATATTTTTCAAATTTCAACACTTTTCTTTAAAATTTTAAATATTCATTTGTAGTAGACAATACCGAGCGATTTGAAGCGTCTACAAATGTACCTGCTGAAAAAGGGCAAAGCTCTCTGGTTGGTACAAATCCAACAATAACCGCGTCGCCGGTCGCGGTTCCCATGGAATCTCATAATCAAAATGAAGATTCACCTGGACCTACAGGTTGTGATAATTCCACTGCCCAAGACGAAATTGAAGACGTGCCAGAACCCCTTCTACGAATCCGCACAGATATATTTGAGGAGGATGAAGATGAACCGATGGAAGAAGGAGAAGTTGATGTTGAAGGGTGTTTAGAGCTAAGCCAGTAAATAATGGAACTATGTATAACGATATGTGCAACTTAATATGACGATCTCATTCATCCTCTTTGAAAAAAAGACTTCGTGAATTTTAAATAAGATTAAGATTTTGAATCAAACTCCAACTTTATTATGCCAGAAGTTAGACATTGTAACTTTTGTTTTAAAGTTTATGCCTTAAACAACGTCATTCTCGAATCATAAATTATTTGATTAACACTCCTATCATCTGATTGATTAACATAAGAATATTCTAAAGTTGATTTAACGTAGGACTGTACATTTTCTCAATTTATCCATTACTTTGAGACCAGAGTTGTCCGAATCATTTCTAAAACCACTTCCGCGGCTGCTTTCCTAGCCTGAGTTTTGGATTCAGCAGAACCCATTAATACTGTTATCGGCTGACTTCCAGTTGATACGCCAATTAAATAGGATTTCAAATTTTCGTTTCCACGGTCCAACTCGGTAAACTCAAGCTTGAACTTTTGCTCTTCAGCGATGTCCTTGAGGAACTTCATCGGATCAGGATTCATCATGCGAGCTTGCACAGCATCCTTCTACAAAATCACCCCACACATTTTTAATTAAACTGGAATCCCATTCACAATTATAAATTATATGCATAAAATTATTAATAACTGATAATTTCCGTTTGTGATAATTACCCGAATAAGTTCAATTTTAGGCCCAGACCGGCTTTTCATGTCATTCACCCAATCTGTCAGCTTCCATCCTTCGTTTATCTTCTTGGCTTCATGTTTGCTGACCAGAGTCAAGTTGTTCAACATTTCCATGATATTGTCCTCCTCCTTCAAAATCACTCCAGCATCCACCGAGTCTTTCGAGAGTACATCCAGCACCCGTTTATGAACTTTGCTCGCTGCCGACTTTTTCGCAGCTTTCTTGGACCTTCCACGGCCAGTTTCCATTATGTGACTCCCCAATTTGCAAGCCACAGTGTAGACTCGCTCATGAGGCTTACCAACTTCAGCAACATCTTCGTATTCCGGTGGCAACCGTTTCAGCTTCGTACACAGATCATTCAAGTCTCCAACTGGATTTCCAGGAATCTCTGGATCCACATCGATGATGGGAGCGATTGGCTCTTCTTTTGCTACCGTTGGAATCAAATACTTCTCAGCTTCCTTATCCATTTGCAACAGTAGCGACTTGGCGGCTTCTTGTTTAGCCTCCTTTTTTGTCTTTCCGTTAGCCACTGCTTCACAAGAAAACCCCTGGGTGTCAACTTTCACAGAACACGTGTATACTCGCATATGAACAGGCCCTGTTTCCTCCAAATTGAAAATTGGCAAAGTTTTCGCCTTCGAGCACAATTCATTCAATAACGACAGCGGCGTTTTCAGCATACTCTCCTTGCTCTTTTTCGAAGATTTTTGCTGGGGCTGTTGCATTGATGACATTTGTGGAGGCTGACTCCGCATGCCGATCTGGTGGTGCTGTAACCGACTCGCAGCGACACTGCTGCTCGTAACCATGCTGGAGTGGCCACTGCTCGCGGTCAAGTTGAGAGAGGAGAAGTCCAGCTGGACGTTTCCCGAGTTACCACCATGCATCATCTGCCAAACAGTGAAAGACAAGTGTTGGAAACCATGGTAACTACAATTCAGTCATTAGTTTTAGGCGTTCCAGAACACAACTTACATCCATATTTTGTTGATTGCGTGGTTGGTTAGTGTATAAATAGCTGCCGTTCATCGACATTGCTATAAAACCACTGTACTTTGTGTACTTTGTAAAATGTAGTGATTATTGACTATTTTTATGTAACTTTTTTCTTCTTTTTCCTGTGTATTTGCTGCTAATTGTCGAGTTAGAAAAGATATATATGCCTAATAATATACACTTATCTTCTGTATTGAACACAGTGCTCGAAACGTAGATAAACTAAAATTAACCGTTTATTTACCCAAGAACACTGTATAAATTACATGAAGAGATTTTTAATAAAATTAAGAGATATTAAAGTTTACATGACCATTTCCGTCTGCCCACCACAAACAGAAGAATAGAAATACCCAGCAGCTGCAGATGCGAAATTTATCGATCTCCCATACATCGTACAAAACACCACGCATATAAAACATTGGAGTATGTATGAGATATGAAAAATACTTTGCAAGCAAGGACGTGGGATTCCAAAGCAACATAGGAATAGGAAGCTTGAATCTGGCTGTAATCCGTGAGCACATGAACGAACTTGTGGAAGCCCCGGAACTGATATTACAATTCACTTGGAAACTATAATATGATATGACACTCCATGGAGGCATAATAGGCGAAACTATGCATTAGCTTTTCGAAAATTGTAATTCAAATCATGATTTCTGATACCGATTGGTCAGATAAACCCCAAAACCAAATAGGGCTTGAGAAAAGGGAACCATGCCTTGGTGTTCCATGCATATTCCTTGCATGCGTGATAAGATAGATACTAGTAGTAGTGAATATTACGATATCGCTTTCAAAATCAGTAACATTGTGCATAAGATGAAATTTAAAAATTCTTCTCTGTGAACCCAATACAGTTTTTATTCCAACTTTATCCCATCATTCATTTTTAAGACAGGTTGTTTTCAAGGATCTTCTACAATGCAAACACAAAACCGCAACTTAATTATAGGGATTCTATGAGGTTTACATTGAAAACATTGTTCCATATTATACTATCTATCTAATCATCTAGTTAATGCATAGATATGTGACTATGCAATTCTCTAAAATTAACGGATAAATGTTTTTTGTTTCATAATATATATTAAATATTTGTAATAACCTTCAACGTTAGGTTCCACATAGTGGTGGTGTGCTTTGCAATTAAATGCATTTTAAACCATTAAATTAAGTTGTAGAAACGAAATGCAGACAGAAAACATCTTTCAACTTCATACTTAATTAGAGGAATTCTCTCCAGTGTGAATGAAAAGAGCGTGAAAAAGTGGTCCATTCTTCCTTCCACTTGCGTGAGCTGTGCGGGATGAAGCTGTCCTAATGGACAAAGCAATCAAACAGACTTCAGTTTAGCTTAGATCTTAAATATCCCTGCTAGGAAAGATAACAATAGAAGCAACTTTTCAGAAAGGTGCAAAACCTAAAAATTATTCAACACGACTCATTTTCTAGATGTCGTGAGCTACATATTTGCGATTGGCGTGTGTGGAGTCATTTCAATTCAAGGTGTCCTTCTTTCTTTGTGATTTTTCATCCAGCAACTAGCAACACGACAAAAACCTGATTAACTTGATTTTGGAAGATTACCTCATTCTTGAATCTTGAGTCCGAAAGTTTAATACTCTCTCAACGCTTCCCAAAGGAAGACGCTTCTGAAAATATTCTTCTAAAATCCTTGTCTCACAGTACCCCTTTCAAAATGAGGTTTCCTATGTTGCCAATCTTTGTGCTTTGCGTTTTGTTCCCAGCAGCATTCTGCTGGACACCGTTAGCTCCAACTATTGAAAGAATTCAGAGATTTGCAAACGAATCTGTTCAATCTAGTAATCAATCATTATCAAATCCAAAGTGCGCTAACGTTTCGCCAGCCATATTACAAGAGATTGAATCATACCGTCCAGTAGTACAGAAAATTAGCGAGTTTATTTTGAATGGAACCTTCAAAGGGCAAGCGTATGCCAACCTCTCCGACTTTTGTGACAACTACGGGGCTCGGCTAACTGGGTCCGAGGCCCTTGAGAAAGCTATTGACAACGTTCTTGAAACAATGACCAATATTGGGCTGAGTAATGTTCATAGCGAAGACGTCATAGCTCCCAAATGGGTCCGTGGTCAAGAATCCCTTACCTTGGTATCCCCATACAAAAAGGTCATTCCTTTGTTAGGCCTTACTCCATCCGTACAAACCCCAGAGGAGGGAATCACCTCAGAAATTGTTGTTGTCAACAGCTACAAAGAGCTCAAAGAAAATCCCGATTTGTTGAGTCGGGTCAAGGGGAAAATTTTAGTTTACAACCATGAATTTGATGATGCTGTCAACGCTGTTCTTTATCGTCATCGTGGAGCTATTGAAGGGGCAAAGGTAGGAGCAATTGCAACAATTACACGATCATACACAACGTTTTCTCTGAGTACTCCACACACTGGGGAAATGCATACAGAGGAAGGGGTTCCTAAAATACCCTCCGCGGAAATAGCCATTGAAGATGCTGAAATTCTTGGAAGACTGTACAAGAAGGGTGAGATTTTATAGTTGTTTGTATTGAAGCGTTTGGAAAATGCAATTCATGATGTGTTTTATATAGGCCAAAAAGTTGTGGTCACATTGGTCCTGAGAAATGAGCATTTGGGAAACATCACGACAAGAAATTCGATCGGTGATCTAACAGGAAAAGAGATTCCAAACGAGTATGTGCTAGTCTCGGGTCACGTCGACAGTTGGGATATTGGCCAAGGAGCCCTGGATGACGCTTATGGTGTGATTTTATCCATGCTTGTACCTGAAGTTATGAAAAATTTAGGACTAGCACCAAAGCGTACAGTCCGGACTGTTATCTGGACCGCTGAGGAAATTTCTCAAGTTGTCCCGATCGGAGCTCAACAGTTTCTTGAGAAACATTTGGAGGAGCTCAAAAACTATTCCTTCTTTCTGGAGGCCGACTCGGGAATATTTAATGTGAAAGGGTTGATTTTCAATGGAACGGTGGAGGCTGAATGTATTGTTGGAGAAATCCTGCAACTGTTGGAGCCTATGGTTACCCAAGAAACAAGAGTGAGCACACCCTTCCCAGAATTGAAAACCGATATTGTACCACTGATGAAAGCGAGTGGCGTTCCAGGAGCACTTTTGGATACGGATGTGGACAAATATTTTTGGTATCATCATTCCAACGCGGACACTGTCAGCGCCTTGAACCCATTAGATTTAGACAAGTGCTTGGCATTAATGACATCTTTGAGTTATGTATTAGCGGATTTAAGTATTTTACTGCCAAGACCAGTTTGATCATTTTTTCACGCAGAACGATAACGTAACGATTTTAATAAACCAGAGATTGAAATAAAAATGAATACAGGATACCAAACTTGTTCTAAACCTTCGTTATTAGTCGTCATTTGCTACAACTAATTTAACAGTTTCACCAACTACTTGGAATTTCTTCTTTTTCAACTTCTTGTTGAGTTGAGAGGTCAAATCTTCTTTACTCTTTACCCCTTTCGCGTCCCCTACAATTGCGTAATATTCGGAAAACACTTTTTTCTTGAGTTTCTTCATGGAAATCGAGTGGTCGTCACGGGTGAGTAAAATTTCTTCGATCACTTTCCCCCATTTAAAATCCTCTGGGGTTGCTTCACTGACAACGTTTTCATCTTGCTCAGTTTCTTCAATTTCTTCTGTCTTGGTACTCTTTTTCTTCTTGGGTTTATCTTCTTCCTCGTCAGCTTCCGCTTCACGTTTTCGTTTTTTCTTCTCCTTTTTGCTAAGTTTCGGTGCGGCGTCTCCATTCTCTTCCGAATGACCATTTTCCTTTGCCTCCTTCCCGTTAGTAGTTTCGGATTCTCCATTTTTAGCTTTCCCATTTGTTACTTGCGGCTTGTTTTGTTCCGCCTGAAGTTTCCACTCTGCATCAATAGTGTTCCATACAGCTTCAATAGTTGGTACGTCAAATCGCCTCTTGGCAATGTTGCTGATAAAATTCTGCAAATTTAAAGCGGAAGCGGAACAATGATTATTTCAACATTTGGGTGAAACTGATGAAACATGGTAAATCATAATCTACGATTTTACCATAAATTTTGCCTTTTTCCTTGGAATGTTATCATGCTTCGCAATTAGACCCATCAACGATATCTGTGCAGGCGACATATTCTTTCGTCCTTTCTCCAGGGCTGAATTCACGGTGTCCACCCATGCTTGTTGCTTCCTCTCCCCTTTGTTGGCACTCGAAGGAGCCTTCCAGTCTGGTCCATTGTACTTTTCCGCTTCCGAGATACACTTGGTGTGAGCCTTAAACTCATCCCCTCTAAGAAAGTAAAAAAAGAACAAGTTAGATAAATATCAACTTAAAAAGTAACTGAAATCCAGATGGTAAAATAAATGCAATTCTAGCGATAGTTTTTAATCACTGCAAGTCTTACGCAAAATCTTTCAAACAATCAATGCAAGTTACGACCCGTCCACATCCTCTCATGTGGTTTTCAACTTGATTCTTTTTCAAACTGCTTCCACAACTGTTACACGTAAAAAACACCATTTTTCTTCTTTAAATATTCAAATTGTCACTCGAATGATCTTCTGAGAAACAATCGGAGAGAAAATTTGTCCATGTGCAACAAGGAAGCACGTTGTTTGTTATGATAACAATAATGCATGTGTTCTCTAAAATGCAGAAAAAGGTGAACCGCTAGAGTGCATGGGGCAGCTTGATACGTTTCGTGTGCGGTATCAGTAAAATCTATTCAAGAATCATAAAATACTAGCTGAATAATTCGTTCAATCAGTTTTTTAAATTTTTTAACAGATCCAACAACTTTATTACAATACTATTTACAGTATAAAAATATACTCCTTCAACTAGTTTCGTTGAGCTCTGACTTAAGACGATAAAGCTATGTGTTAATCTATATACACGTTAGACGTGAGACAAAACAGATCTAGAAAATTCATACTTAATTAGTACATTATTTATAATATTGCTTTCGGTAACATTTTCGGGTGGTTTATAGTAGAATACATTTTCAGAACACTTTCGGGTGTCTTACAGAGTAGATAATGAGGAGAACGATTACGTAAATACACAGCCTAAACTAATCGTAAGTAACTGTGAGGTTAGAAAATCTCAATACTTAACATTACATTTGAACATTTTCAGCACTAAGTCTTCAATAGTATTACATGACAATTTCAGACATGTAGTAAATAGAAAAGTTATTACAAAATTCATCTCACCATTGCACGGCTAACTAAAGCATTAATTAGTAAAACTAAAATAATTGGGCCATTGCTTGGAAACTTCCTTTTCCAAGGGCCATATTACATTGGTGTTTTAATCATCGTCTGATTCAAACGGAATTCCGTGTTCAAATGCAAAAAATCGGTCCTGACGCTCTTGTTGCCATGGATGACGGTGATTTGATCGTGGCTTGTATCCCAAATCGTTGTCGTTGCGTCCACCTCCAGAAGACCTTCGCCGCTTCCGTTCAAACTGACGAGGAGGTGGTAATGTAGCCGCGTTAACGAACTGCGTTGTTTTCCCTCTAGAGGCTTTGACTTTAGCGGCGATCTTTTCCACTGTAACTTTCATCTCAGAGCGCTGGTCCACCAAGGTATTCTCACATTCCGAAACTGAATGAGCTTCAACTTTGACACTGACAGATACTGTAGATTGAGACTTCACTGCCGTAACCGGAGGGTAGCTGTCACGGCGAAGAATATTGGAACTGGAAGCAGTTTGAGCTCGGAAACCTGACCTGGGTGCTTTGCTCTCAGAATGTCTCCTTTTACGCTTAGTTGATGACTTTTTGTCACTGGTCACAAGTCGCCTCTGTTGATGTAAAATCTTTTGTCTGGCTATTTCCTTCGGATCCATTGCGATGAAGTTTAGTAAGATGTTCTTTGAAATCAATGGTAACTGTCCCCGCCAAAATAAGTCAGAGGAAAATAGAGATAGTACACTTTACAGACCAAACCTGGTCGGAATGGATGCATTGAAAGGCTGAGACTGCAAAAGAAGTAAAAAATAGTTAGTTAGTAAAGAAGAATTGATGTTTTAAAAACCCAACAGTTTCAAGTAAAACTGATAAATAAAAAATGTTACGAACATTATTTTACAGGCAGACAAATGGCCGTTTCCCTTGAAATCAAACAATGGTCAATTCGCTATTTACACAAGTTCTTTAACAATTTCAACAACAATGACGAACAGCTGCATTAACGACTTCAACTGATTGAACTAAATAAGTGTTTGTTATTATTAACAAACTGCTACTAAACCACAATCTCTACTTACATAAATGCACGTTTCAAATGCAATGCATTGCTCCAACAACAAAAACAGTATTGATCAAAACTTGTTGTGACGGAGAAATGCAACAGAATCCCTCCGCATTGTCACAATGACCACTCATATGAGCGTGCATTGGAAATGGAATGCTTCGAGTTTGGGCTCGAGCACCGCTCCTAATGACTAAAGCAGACGCAAAACACGGCTCGCGACTGCGCGTCCGAAGCTAACAGCGGATGAAACGTTTCTGTTTTGTTCCAAAGCTGGCGAGGTATCCCCAACAAGTAATAACATGTAACGTATTACGCATGTAATTAACACCAGTTCATACTCAACAGTTGACTCCATATCGCATAGTGGAGTGGAGCATGGAGTATGCATGGTTTTAGTTATGACCACAAACCAGTTTTGGTTTTTATCTGTTAAACTTAATCTTCTTCCTTGCTACAAATGTTGTTTGTTTTTTAAGTACTTGCATATCTATGGATACTTTCATAGATACTGCCCTATTCTAATTTCTACAACATTTCATTCCCGATTATTTGGGACACTTTCGGCGACCGTGAACGGTGTGTTCTGATGGACTGCATCATATTGTATGGTGTACATCTAAACCATGTACATCCACTTTTGAAACAGTGAGGTGGTCGCCGAAATTGTCCCAAATAATCGGGAATGAAATGTTGTAGAAATTAGAATAGGGCAGTACTTTCATTGTTGCCTAATACTGTTTATGTTCAATTAACATTTATGTTCTATGCCTTCATACAAAAGTAGTAGTCGTTAATTTAATGTGAAAAATATACTTTTAGAGGGTCTTTTTCTTTTTACAGTTTGTAAGTAGTCAGCTTCTGAGTAAAATGCCTTGCTTCGCATTGCATTTTATGCTTCAAATATAAAATGACTTCTAGGATATTTGACATTGCTGATATCGTATCGCAGCGTGCTTCGATAAAGAACCATTCGATGTGCTGAGATTTACTAAATAACGTTCCATAACATTCCACAAGTCTACTGACTGATTGTCTTCGAAATTAACAATGTAGTAGTAGCTTGCTTTGGAGTTTATGAGCATTCAACCACAGACTTTTGACTTTGGTTTTGCTCGGGTTGCTGATTTTTCATGTCAATGTGATGATTAAATGAGTTTTTGTTTCACACATTTGTTGATTTTTGTTGTGGGCCAGATATTCAGGCGAAAATTTCTCATATTTCCCCATCAATTCTCGTTTAGTTCCAAACGGAACTTCTGGTCTGGTGTTTAGTGTATGTGACATTTTAGGTGGTTAGATATCTTTAAAATCATATCGGTCTATAAAATCTTTGTACTTCGCACAGTAGGACTAGAGGCTAGACTGACAATCTATGGCCTGAGAAAATAATTCCACACGAAAACTTACATACAAAAAAATACAGCCAGATAGATACCTTATATGAATGTGAAAGCGTGTAAGCGTGAAAGCTTACATAATGAATCTCTGCTCACTGTGGTGTTTCATGTGAACATATCCACGTTCCTTCCGTCAATATTTTCAACAGACATGTTTCAGTTATTTTTTTTACTCTCTCTTCCCCTCTTCCTTTCACTCTATTTCCGGAAAAAAGATTGCAATGAATTACGGCGCAAGATATAAATGAAATAAATTTGTATGAAACACTAAAGCTGCACACAAGATTTAGATCAATAATGAAGAAAGTATTTTTCCGACAGCAAGGAAAGTGCTGAATGTTGACGAATGAAAACTTGGAAATGAAGAGACTCACGTTTGGCTGAGTTTTTTCTCTTGTATTGTATATATAAAAAATACTTCCAAATTTCCGCCGTTGTGCACCTTTCTGTCTTCATCGCTTGCATTCCAGTAGAAACCTTTCCCAGCAAACTTCTTTTTCTTAGCAATACATCATCTCCTGTTATTGCTAGGGAGTAATGATAATAAACATAGACATTTCATCCATTTTTGTGTTTATATGTGAATAGAATATATTTTCCGTGTAGTACATAGTAACCAATATAGCAATATAGAAGCCCACAAATCCCAAACCTCATCATTTTCCGTCTATAACATGAACATTGGTAAAAGAATTAACAAAACCGCCTCATACTTTCATCCAACTTCCCTAAAAGTTTCATAATATATTTTCAGTGTGAGTTTTCAATATAAAGCTTAAAATAGTTTTTACGAACAGCGAGACTTTTTCTCTATTCGGAAGCTGTATTTCTAATGAAAATGTATCATGAATCTTCGCGCTTTACTCCAAGAATCGATAAACTCCAGAGTTACAATGTAAAAAGTAAATCATTTCATAGCGTAGGATATCTCGCGTCTTGCAACATGCTCCTCGACAGACGCTCTGGATCACACGACATCAGTCTCAAATTCTCTACCACTTTGTCATGCTTTCTTCTTCCATTGAGACAAAACCTAGCATAAAACGGTTAACATGTATTACCTCACAGAAAGTGCAAGACTCATACACGTTCAGTTTTCATTATGTACCGAGTAGCGACCTTAACCGGGCGACCAACCTGTCTGCTCTTGGTATACAAATACAACCTTTCATGGAATCTCTTTAACAAGTTGTAAAATGCATGTTGGATACTATGCTTTAAATTTATTTTCCAGGCCGACTTCATACTAAATATTAAACAATACGCAAAAAATATTAACTGACGAACGCGCATGAAACGAAATAAATTCTGACTTTATATATGGAAAGCCTTAAAAGAAGAAAAAAAAGTTTAAGATGGTGAAAAACCCAAAGTTTTGTTCATATACCAAGTAAATGCAATATCCTTGTATGTGTACACAAACACTATGTTTGTCTTTTTTTTCAAAAAGTTTACCGATCCTTCTCAACATAGAATGGTGTATACCACGAAAAAAACTTTTTATAAGCTGCAGGGATCTTAGATAAAAGTGTATGATATAGTTTAGGTAGAAGCTTGCTATAAGCATGTTTTCTTGTGTATACCGATACCAGACCAGGAGCACTCGCCAAATAAAGTTGTTCATTTTAGAATGGCTGTACAGATGAAGAACATGTTGTAGGATTTCGTTTTCACTCTTCTCGGTCATTGTTACCCTCAAAAAAATGATATTGAATAGGATTCGGCGATATCATGTAATATATACAGTGTTCATGTAGGGATGCACTAATACAAAAGCTACACACAGTTTTCTCATTACTTGCTTCAATGAGATGAACTGGGAAGTGGAAATACATGTGTGAAATGTAAATTAGTAATAAGGCGGTTAGATGAACGAATAAAAAAAGTGTTTTTTTTTTTTGTACAGTTTCGTGTATTGTGGATAAGTGCATACAGTCTTTATAAACATTTTGAAGGAATGATATGTGTTTATAATAGATTTTCAGGATGTGTGACGATAGGAGACAGTGTATAAGGATATTCACACTCGTATCGCATGCGAGATGAAAATAGTTGAAAATAGTATTTTTTTCGTAGTAAAACTAAGTAAAGTAGTAAAACTTAGTTAAAGTGAATATAGCAAAATAAATTATCTATTTCATAAACAGGTTTCACTACAGGGAAAGAAATTGGAAAAACAATGATTGTGACTTGAGTTAGTGATTTGTGACATAACGGTTTACCACAAGTAATCAAGATTGCGAGTTAAAAAGTTAGTCGAGTGCATTGTCAATTGTTATTTAAGTAAAGAGTGGATCAGGAGTAGGAGTAAAGAAAAGCTTGATTATTGAATGAATCTTGGAATTCAAATGGGTAAGTAAAAGTAAATATGTATTTGTGTTTGAGTGTAAATTAGTATCATTTGCGAAATAAAACACGCATATCAACCCAGGCCTGCAATGGACCAGCACATAGTTTGGTCACGCGTGAAGCATAATTTTAATCCAATTCCGAATATCTAACCATAGGACGCTTAAGAAATGACAAAACAGCCTGTTAAATATTAATGATTACAATGTCAGCATCTTATCAGAATCGTGAATTTGGCAACAGCTGCGAAGGAGCCATTATATTTTTTATTTTTCCCGTGAATAATATTGATATTTGATACTAAACTACTAACACTAACTGACTATGGTTCCTGAAAAATCTCAGAATGTTTTTATTGCTGTTTAATCAGTCATTCTTTCAAATTCCTTTCTGATTCAGCTCCTGTATAAAAGTGTACTTTTATTATGTAATACAACATGCAACGTGACGAATTTTAGGTATTACAATTACATTTAGTATACTGATAGGTGATACATAGCCTCATTTCTCCAGTGCGACTAAAAGATAACACACACCAAGCAGGTTTTTTGATGATCCCAAGTTTTTAACCTGTCTTAGAAATATTTTTGTTACTCATCTTATTTGTATTGTGCACATCTTTTCCATTAAGTTTCATTTGTGGTATAATTACACACATAATACTTGTGCGAGTAGAGTTGAGAGTAGTTCAGCGTACTGTGATAAGTTTGCGGAGGCAGTGTTAGCAGCCAACTACATTTTAAGTCTTGGTTTGGCCAAGTTAATATAGCATTCTGCCCCAGAGTAGACTCATCATCGTCAATACTTATGTTATAAAAGAAAAGCACCAAACAACAACCAACAATGTGCTTCTCTTGTAACAGTCGCTCGCTACAATTTTCTCAAGTTTTGTCTTACATTCAGTCTAGCGATCACCACTATCACTGTCAGTGCCATGCATTTTCGCACACAAAACCATACCGTTTTGGCAGACACGTTTGAGAGTTGTATTTGTATCACACCTAAACACGTTTTAACATAGTTTTTGTATCGCTCATGAAAAGAAGGACGATAGACCGCATTATATACTTGTACGACCAGTGAAGCATTCACAGTAGTAAATGAGACTACAAAACAATTCGTTTACCTGTACTCTTTTCTTTTGCAGTTTCCCAAACATTTATTTGTCTCAGGTTAGGAATTCAGTATTGAATTAGGAATTTATCTAATTTCATTGAGCCTGTGAATAAAAGTAGAATATTTTGTTCTGGTTTTGGTTATTGTCGTTTCCGGCAGCTCGCTAATTACAAATTACAATCAGAATCGACTCTATTTTGAGTGGCGTTAAGTGGTAATTCCGTTTCTCGGTATGTTTCCCCTACTGAGAATTATTAATTTAAATATTAGATTTGAATGCCTTTTGTTGTCATTAATGGGGCGCGGGCGTGATGATAGTCAATAGTGCTTAAATTGTGTCCATTTTTGTTTCAGAAATTGTGACATCGCCTGTTATCCATGAAGAAAGGACACGAAATCACCTAAATACTGTGAAAGTGAAGTTTACAAGTTGTAAATAAAATGAATAGTTACGTTTGAATTTAAATTCATTCTTCTTACAAAACGGCCAAAGTTTGTGTCTGAAGATGGACTCTAGTAATGGTGCAAATCAGCAGCAACGCTACTGTCAAACGCCAATAATGGCCCCTCCGACAGTAGCCACATCGCCGCCTATAATGAATACTGGAAACGTTATGAACCCAATACACCAACCCACTCATCATCCTCCACCTCCAATATCTCCTCATCCAGGAGGATACTACGCACATCAGACAACAAGTCATTATCCAACACCAAATCCTACGCCACCTCCTCCAATGCATCATCAACCTTATTACCCCCAAAATCACTACTATGCACATGGATCTCATCATCAGCAACAGACGCAGCAACCGCAGCAGCATCATGGAATCGCCAGCTCTCATGTGCCAATTAGCACTACTCAAGGATCTGCTCCGCAGGGGAGCCAACATCCCCACATGATGGGATATCATCATCCCCAATCGCAACAACATCAACAGCATTGGGCGCCACATCCTCATCAACAACAAGGCCATCATTATTACCATCATTCGCCTCCCCAACAACCTGCTCAACCAACGCAGCAGCATGGATATCCTCCACCTGCTTCTTATCCGTACACTCAGCCTCATCCTCCACCACCAACGCCACCTCCACCCTCCCATACACCTCATTCACAACCTATGCATCAGCAACCTGTTCCTCAACAACATCCACCCCCACAGGTTTCTGGAAGCCCAACTCCTATCCCGCAAATGCACCAACAACCTCAACCGCAACAAACTCAACCTAACCATGCGTTAATGAATCTTTCTCGATTTGTTAATCAAAGCCCCTCGCCTAGTCCTCGGGCCAGTCCCAGTCTCGCAGTTAGTCATCATCCTCAACAAATCCCTCAACGACCTCCAAGCAGCCCTTCTGCTTACGGCGGTCATATGGAACACCATTCTACAATGAATGGACACTCCAGCATTGGTGCCAATAGTCCTGTAATGTCCCCTCCTCCTGCTCCAGCGATGCAGCAACCTATGTCACCTTCGGATTCAGCTCCACAGCAACATATGATTTTGTCGCAACCACCTCAACATCCACCCTACAATGTGAATGGGGGTAACTCCATGGACGTAATGGAGAACCACAATATCCCCCAAAACAATCCTTCAACTGAGCAGTCTAATCAACACAGTGGGAACATGGACACTGGAAAGTCAGGAACTGGTATCTTTTCCAACATCACCCCAGGAAAAATTGCAAGTATGATGAACATGAAGCAATCTCCTCCAACAACCGTCCCTCCAAGAAAATCTAATGTTAGTGAGTCTGAAATGACAGAAGGCGATAACAGCCTACACATCAATCAAGCCACCCAAAATCAATCATTCAGCCATAGAGACAGCTTTAACTCTGACTTGTCTCATGAATACGGCGACTTTAACACTGGAATAGAAGTAAATACCAGCCCTACATCAAAGCCAGTTGGATCTCCAACCAGTTCCGGAAACGGGCACCAAATGATGCCTGTACGGCTACAGGTAAGCAAATAAAACCATCTTTGTAGAAATCATACATTAAGAATCATGAATAGTAGGGACACAAAATTTAAGATGCTATAGCCATAAAACAGACCCCACTTTCCAACGAATGCATGTAATATGTAGATCAAACGTAGGACAGTATTGACTCTCACAATAAATTTTCATGGCTTGTTAACATGTCTGCAATCATTTCAACGCAGACTTGTGACTGCATTCCTCCAGACGATATCGCTGGACTCTGGATACACTTGTCTGTGTGTGTGCGCGGATGAGTGCTTATAAGCCGAAGCGTGTTATTACAATATTACGTATTTTAACAGCCTGTTGTAGTATACTAGCAATAATAAAATCAGAATTTACAAAACACGACATCACACCAAAGAAGACTGCTCGCTACATCGAGTTTTTTTTTTGCACACTCCTATTAGTGCATTTCTTTTGTAGGGATTTAGATTCATTGCAAGGTAGTCTCCAGCTAGCAGCTCTTTACAAAGTTTATTTTCAGAGGATGAGATTTAGTTTACTGCATAAACAATTTATCCTTTGCTATATTTCGTATATAATATTACGTTCGAGTTGTTGGAAATAATAAAGGCTGTACAAAGCTCTGTGTTTACATGTTTAGAATTGAAGCAAGTTCACTACTTTACTACATGATGTGGTTATTTTGCCACAGTAAAACAGTTCTCCACAAGTTACACCTGTGTTTTGTATGTAGATTTTTTAAAGAGCTCCGTCGAACCCAACTGACTACATGTAATTTTAATTTCTGATTATTCAGTATCAATCATTGACTGATTAACTTCCTTAAAAATATCTTCCTACCTTCAAGTACTCAGGACTGAGATTAATAGATTTACCTCTAGCTTTTGTATAATCGGATAATAGTGGGTTCATGTTTTCATGGCTTGACAGGTTACCAGAATCAAATTTGCAAATTGATCGTGATACACATTCATTGCGAAATCTAATGAAATACATTGTATTTTTTTTTCTTATTTGCAGTATATGCACAAAGGTGCTCGGACAAAGGCGAACATGAAGAAGTTACTGCAGGAGCAACATATAACGCCAAACGGACAAGGTTCTGACACAAGTGTTGAGCTTCCTGTGAGTGCCAAAGATATAGATGGGTACGCTCCAACTGAACCGCCTCTGGAAAAACCTGCGAAAAATGCGAAGAAAAGGAAAGGTCAGACCAAGTCATCCAAAAACAGTTCATCTGTGTCGATGCTGACATCCCCGAACGATGGAGATTTGGATGGAACTCAAAATCCTTCGGTAGTGAGACCGGGTTACACCAAATCGGGTAAAAAGATAGGGCGTCCTAGGAAGGACCCTTCTGCACCCCCAAGCCCGAAGAAACAGAAAAAACCAAAAGAAAGTAAAACTAAAGAAAAGAAAACGCCAACTAAGGCTCCTCCACCTCAGACAGAACCGATGTTCGACCGGGTGCCGGCTATATTAGACGGTGATGACGGTCGTTTTGAGTTTTCAGCTCAGGACGATCAGTCACCTATAAAACGCATGAGTATGAAAGACAAACGAAAAGTGCCAGTGAATCTTTCTGATGATGGTGCTAGTGAGGTTGAAAGTTTTGAGCTTCCTGATCTCATTGTTCCTCAGTCTATGGAACCGATGGAAGTGCAAGTGCTCCCTGTAATAGATGTCCTATCCCAGAAAAAAGGAAAGAAGAAAGGAAACAAGAAAACCGTGAAACCTGTCGTTGCTAATATTAGTAACAGCACCGATTCCTTCCCTGACTCGACAGACCTAAATAATATCCCAGGATCTCAGATTTCGCATCAGGAAGCTGAATCCGCAGTACAACGAATTGTCCAAGCACCAAGCCCGTCACCTCCAAAGAAAGGGAAACGGAAAGGGAAGAAACTTGCTGTCCTTGTGGCAGTGAAAAAGAAACTGGGTCAGAAACGATCAAAATCCAGCAAAGGTACGAAAACTACTGAGGAGGTGGTTAAAAAAGAAGAACCGGTTGCAATGAAGCGAACAGAACTGCCAAGACTTCGGTCACGGTCTCCCAAAACTGGAGACAATCCTCCGTTGCGTATTTCCAGTCCACGAGCAGCTAAAGAAAGAAGCGTGACTCCAGCATCCAACAGATCCCGCACTGGGAAGGACAAGGATTCTGGAAGTACTACAACGACACCTATGTCCAGTCCTTTGCTTAGGAGTCCAAAGAAATCTCAGGAGAAAACTGGCGTTCGAAGTAGTAATCGACAAAAGGCTATGGAAGCCATGCAATCGGATGCTTCCGAAGCACAGAAAGATACACCTACAACGACGCTATCTCTGAAACGTGCTAGGCAATCTTCAAGAGAGTCGCCTGAAGTTGTTGAGGTTCCAAAGAAAAATCGAAGGAAAGCTGCAATGACTACGGAGTTGCCTCTACCCAGTAGTGATTCAGAAAAATCTCATCTAGTCATTGGAAAGAGGATGAGCAGGAGGAAATCTGGATCTGTGACTGGTTCTACGGATAACTTATCATCGCCTAGCTTTAATCGTACAACTTCATCTCTTTCTATGATTTTATCTGACGGATCTCATGAAATGCCCTCTGACTTGTCAGGATCCATTAATTTGAGTTATTCTCCAGGTGAAGAATTATCTCAAAACGTCACCAACTTAGAGTCTCCACTACTTACCAGCACACCTGCGAAACGAGGCAGGGGGAAACGAGCCGCTAAGGGTAAAAGGAAGGGATCCCGAGTTTCAATTGAGAGTGAATCTCTTCCTCCACTTACTACAGGTACTCCGGAAGTTGTTGGTGATACGCAACTGGTGGAAGAACCTACCGCTGAACGGGTAGTACCCGCCCCACTGAAAGCGAAAGGCAGAAGGAAAAGTGGACAGAAGAAAGGAAGAAGAAAAGTGTCGGCAATCACGGTTCCAATTCCTATTGCGGGTGGGGAGGAGGTAGAAGTTCGGGAACTTCCAATTTTGAAGATTCCACTGAAAGCAAAGGCAATCAGGGCAAAAAGGGCAGGTATGCTGGGAAGACCACGAAAGCAAAAGGTGATTCCAAATGTCCCAGTACCCGCCATACTTGGCTTGAAGAAGAACGTGAAGTTTAAAGCAACGGCTGCATCAAAGAGAAATGCTGCAGTAAAATCTCAAGAAGAACAATTAGCTAATCCACTCGACAGTAGTCTACCATCTACTGAGCTTGCGAGTTACAACGATGAAAAACCGAGCGTAGATGGAATTAGCCCAGATGTTAATCCTCCAAAGCGTAGACGCTCTTCCGCAACAAGCGCAACGAATACTCAGGTCAGTGCCAAAGTAAATAGTGAAAGTTCTGACGACTTGAAAGTGAAAGGAACAAGTTCAATTGGAAGCACACCAACCTCGAACCCGAAAGCCCTCCGAAGAGATTCCCGTTCTGTCAGCAAAGATATAACTGACGTATCCGTTGTTTTAACTGATATTTCCCAGTCATTTGCAGCTGAGGATTCTATTCTGAGTCGGTTTCAGTCCCCTGGGTCTACGAAATCATCATTAATGCCAAGTCCCGGAAAGGTGAAAAAGGAAACGCCGGAAATCATCACTAAACCGGATCAGAAACAAAAGAAAATTAATAAGAAAGGCGACCTTTTCGTGAAAAGTGAGCCCACTGCCAAAAAAAGTTCAAGTTCAACACAACAATCGCAAGAGTTCCAAACACGCAAAGCTACTTTAGAAGCAGAAGTGGCTCTACTTATGAAGGATAGCCAGATTCCAGTGATACCTGTAATAAGTCCACCCTCTGGGGAGGTCTTGCCCATGAAAGGGAAAGCAGGGAAGAGGAAACTGTCGAAGAGCCCGCGTCGCGCAATTGACAGCTCGGCGAGTCCATTACCAACCACAAGCACAGGTGAGGATTCAGTGATTCCAGTACCGAAAGTAGAACCTGTTGCAGTATTACCCGCTGTCAAGATTAAAAGAAAATATACGAAAGGTAGGCGATCATCGAAAGTTAACAGTACTGACGTGAATGCCACTGATGCAGTAAATGGAAATGCAGAAACAACGGAGATATCATCTCTCGCTTTACCAGTAGAGCCCATTGCAAGTGTTGACACTCTTAATAGTTCTGGAATAGATAGTGACAACTCGAAGACATCAAAAATTGTGAAGCGCACTCCTAAAAAGAAAGTGCAGAAGGAACCTGGTGTTCACTCCCCTGATATCGTCATGGGAGGTATTACGGTTCCAGTACCAAATCCACCCACGAATGATTCCGTTTTGAAGAAGAAGCGTACAAAAAAGCCAAAATCACTGAATGGTACTGTCGATTCCAGCTTAGTTGTAATGCAATCAGGTTCTGATATGCAGCAAGAACATGCAGCTCCAGTTCCTCTGGAAAAACCATCGACGAAAAAAGGAAAACGTAAGTTAAAAAGCGACCCTGAAGGCACATCGCAGGTAGTTCTTCCTTCAACATCGGCATCCGCTGAACAGCAGCCGTCGACGTCTCGCTTCTTCCCACTCATGACTCCAGTTCGAAAGAAACCTAAAGTTCTCGCTAAGCCTTGCAGGTTTGCTGATTTTTCTAAAGAGGAAGACAATCAAAAGAAAAAGATGGAGGGCCCTGCCGTTAAGGTAGTCGATACGGCTACCCGATTTTACAGAGGAGGTGAGCTTGAAGAGGTGGACCAAGAACCCAAACTTGTCAAGGTAAGTGGCCTGGTTTTTTTTTCTTAGATCCAGCCACACGGCCTACCTGCTAGGTAGCACGATTGTCATATGGCTTTTTTTACTGTTTGGTAAACGACCGACGCAGGCTAAAGCGTACCATGTACTTCTGTGGCTGGATCTAACTAGAAAGAAAGTACAATCGGTGCATTTGCAAACCAAATCAGACCTGCCATTTTTATAACGCTGGTGGTGATTGCTGTTTTTCGTTTAGGAAAAGATGCTACCTCAAACGGACAACGCCGGACCTTGGATATGTAGCTTTTGCCAGATGGGCCCTCACACACAGAAACTTGGTGATTTATTTGGACCATACTTTGCCAACTTACCCTCAATTAGTGGACCACCTTCTTTAAAACGAGAAACATGGATGCATGGAGGTAATTATAAGTTTTTTGCCAGGATTTCAGATAATACATGAAAGATGCACAGTATTCGCCACATCTTGAATTGAACTTGTTATGTTTTTACAGACTGTGCATTATGGGCTGGAAGGTTGATCTTAGTGGGAACCTACCTTCGTAGACTTGAGGAGACCCTTCGTGATGCAGACCAAAACAAATGCAATGTTTGTGGGTTGAATGGAGCTACAGTTTGTTGTTTGCGTCGTGGTTGCAGGGAAGCTGTTCATTATCCTTGTGCCATTCGTCGCTTTTGGAAAATGGATGAACAGAACTTTCACTCATACTGCCCGAAGCATATCCCTTAAAGGATAACTGAATTCTGTCCGTTTTCTGTATTTGTTATTAGTGTGAAAGTGATCTTAAATCGTATATTGTGGTAGATTGGTATTGTATTGGTAGTGTTGTGATCAGGAGGAAAGTTGTTAGCTAGTTATGATGAATATAAACAGAATTAATCATTTTTATTGTTTGTTTTATTGATGAAGGCTTTGTTTCCAAAATGGAAGAGTGTTTGTAATGAGTAGAATTATAAAATCAGTCGCCGATACAGATTATTTTTGCCAATATTTTTGTAAATATGTATTTCTACATACTCGTCAGGTAAATTCTACGTACCTTTCTTAATGAAGGTAGGCAGAGAAGCATTTTGTACGTTTTATAGTCTGAGACTTGAGTACGGTATTTTTTTTTCGTTGTTCTTAATTCTTAACAACTGTTAGATAGTTTTGATACTTGTATGTTACTCGCAGACTTCTGTATGTACAAGGAAACTTTTTAACATGGTTTGAAAATACAAGTTCTTTATTGTATCTTTTTCTGTACAGAGATTTTTTATATTTTGTTGTGGTTTTAGTCACCATCGGAAAAAAACTAAAATAAAATCATGCGTGATACCGTAAAACTACATACAAGTGTGTTCTTTCCATCAGGCCATAAGTGTTAAATACTTCCGTCAAAGGCAAAGGTCATTTTGTACACAAAGTAAACATCCTCCTGAGCGTGACAGTTGATATAACTGGTATATGAGTTCACATTCGGAGAACGAACCACAAGAGCCAAACAGTTTCCATTGGGAGGAACAGTTATTAGCTGCTCTCCTTCCGTGGTTAAGTAGGTCACAGAACCGCCCCTCTTCTCTTCCCACTTGTTAGCAAAGAAAAACATGACGTCGATAAGGTTAGGCTCTTCCTCGGGCTCCTCATCAAGTTCATCGGGCACAGGTTTATTCCCGGTTTGTTTAGTACCACCACTCCTTAACAGTGTGTACGACCCATGAGAGAACTTTTGTAGCGACGATGTTACCCTGTTGACGTCGCATGTGGTGAACGGGAACTCAGTAATACTCTCAAGAACATTCAAGAACTCCTTGGAGAAAAACAACTCTCTCAAAGAATCCAACGAAGGAGTTGATTCTTCACTTGAGGTAGACGAATCATTGTTGGCAGAAGAAGGGCCGATAAGAGCTTCATCGTAATGTGCTATGTTCGGAGGACCGTATTGAGTAAACAATGATTTGGAGAGATCTCCATCAACAATACTTTTGCAAATAGCTTCGTATGTATCATTGCGGAGGAATCCTGGAATGAGAACTTCTGATTCTTCGGTGAGCTGCTCGTTGATTTCGGAGTAGATGTCGGAATTCAAGTATGCGTCGGCGCAGAGTTTTTTAAGGATGCCCTGAATTTCAATACATGAACGCACGTTAAATGACATACACATGATAAGTTCAAATACAAGTGATAAGAAAATGTATCTTCAATGTCTTCGCAAATTAAACTGAGGAGGACTTACATTAACATCCTTCACTGATTCTAATACGTTGAAAGACTTGTCAACTGGCAATTGAACTGTGGGTCGGGGTAAGGGTTCTCCGTAAAACCATCCACTAAGGGCTAACCTCTCTTTCCCTTCTGCGAGGACTTCACTTACTTGATGAAAGGAGGTTACTCCCACTTCAAAGAAAACGAAATTATTGCACTTGGGAACAATTTTCTTTTCGATTTTATCCGGATGAAATGAATCTATAATCAAAAAACACTTATCTTTAACATATGCCATATCAAAAACATTTTTTAAAAATTGCAACGTGACGTTTTCGGTTTACCAGTAGCTGAGAATAGATCAAGTGTTCCCCCGTAATCCTCTTTCCAATCATCGGAAAGATACCAAATGAATGCAATACGTCTTGAATCCAGTTCGTCATCATGACATAACAAGTAATCTAGTTTGCAAAGAGCCATTATTCAAATACTTTGAAAAAAAAGATTATAATGTAAATGCAAGTTGTTTTTACCGGTCTGTCTGTATTTGGAAAGAAACATGTCAATTGTCTGGTTCAAAGGTAGTCCAGTGATATCCTTCAGGAATGGTAGAACTCTCTCCTTGAGGTACTCACTGCAAACGTTTTTAAATGAATCAAAAATCGTGACACCTGTGACACTCTCGAAATCATTCTGAGCAAAAAATCACACTGGTTTCAGTTTACCTGATTGCGAAAACATGTGGATCAACAACAGCGTTCAAATCATCGGACTGATTAAACTGGAACAAGTCACTATGTTTTTCATTGAATTCTATCTTCGAGAACAACGTCCTAAACGCGTCCAAGAAATTAGAGTTGTTCACAAAGTCCTTGATTTCTCCGTGCCGAAACGGAAGTTGGTAAAGTTTCAGGCTGTCATCTACATGCATACAACAAACAAATGTCTCATTAGCTCAAAGTTAATAATAATAATAATAATAATAATTGTTTAGCTCATAACTTGGATTTTCATAAATAGTTGCATTTACCATCTAATGCCTCTCCAGACTCCCAACATTTCCGCGCAGCCTCTCGTCGTTTGTCATCCGAGCTGAACCAAGGATTTTCTTCGATCACTTTACACTCATCCTTATTCAATTTCTCAACACTTTCCACGCTTTGTACGCTCTCACTATTTCCAACTTCAACTTTTCCAGAGCTCACTTCCTCTTCGTCTTCATCATGACCGTTTTCCGGAGCCGCTTTTCCGTTACTATCTTCCCCGTTTTTGGAAGCATCTTCTGTTATCTCTTTCTTTGAATGCCCGTTCTCACTAATTTTTACAATATTTACGTTAGTTTCTTCTAAACTGAGGCCGAGGCCATCCTCCAATTTCGGCCTTTTAACTGCACTCGGCGAATTTTCCGCTACCTCGGAAGACATGACGCTTACTTTTAACTGTATTCTAACGGTATTTTCCTTGCTTTTAACAAAATTAACTTGTTTCCGTTTAAAAACCAGAATATTTTAAAATGTTTGTTTTCGAGATGCTATGAGATGGCTGATGCCCACACACTAACCGCTCCTAGGTCTGGAGCAAGGTGCGCCACAGTATCTCAATACAAAAAAAAACACAACAAAGGATATGTGCCCGTTCTAGATTCAGGTAAACAAAAACATTGCATTCTTTGTCTAATCCAAATCAATTTGCAGGTGCAGAGATGCATTTTGTAATTCCGTATCAATTACAAAAAAAATCACCGTGTCTGTACTTTAGCCACAATCGTCATTTTGTCTGTTTCGTAATCTCTTACAAACAAATGGGCCTAAAATGTGTGTATCGTTTCATTGTTTATCAAAGTTATTTTTATGCAAATGATGAAATTCTTGACACATTTTTCATGCTTTGTCATTTTCAATCTGAATGAAATAGTTTCATTTGATTAAAAACGTCATAAGAGTGTCAATTTCAATCCACATGTACAAACACAAATGTCTTCAGGTTTCATGCATAGTTAAGTTAATTGGTTTGCCATTTCACAATTCAGGGTTTTTCTGCTTTCCCGATGAAACCAGAAAAACAAATCTTTTAAAACCGTTCCACTTACTTAGAATTACACAAGAAGAGCAATGATTACATTTATGATAGTAAACTGGCAAGAGTCCAACTTTCTCCTTGTTTCATCCTTTGTCCTCTTTAACATTCTTTTAACTTTTCATGTCGAAAGTTCAATATTTTTTGATCAGCCGTATCGACTTAAGCATTCATGAGAAAAAGAAAATAACACAAACCAAAAATTATAAATAGAACCGTTTTTATTACAACTTTTTGTACATAAAAAAACACAGTAGGCTGAAATAGAACACTCCATTTAAACATCAAAAGAAAATTGTTTTTTTCCTCCTACACATGGAAAGCATTCAAAGCATTATATCACTTTGTAACTGAACCTATCAATACTTCGTTAATTATGTAACATATTCAACTAACATGAATAAATAAACACACAAAATAACAAGCTCGGTTTACTTGGCCTTATGAAAAAAAATGAAACAAAAAATATGAAAGGGGAAGACACGATTAAACGTTCTTGTTCTACTTAGAATTATGATGTATGATTAATCTTAAAAAAGTAATTTTTATAGGAGCACCCTGTACGCGTTATCTAATAATCCGTAGAGAATAATAAGCGAGGCACTTTTCTCAAATATGAGTTCATATATTTCATCACAGACATATTGCAAATATTTGCGAAGACGGGGATGCCTAAATACACAAAACAAAAAAGTATAATTTAGACTTTTTTCTCTCTAAATATTGGCATAACGGAAGTGGATTTTGTGTATGTTAGTGTTGGCAGCTGGTAAATCACTTACTTTTCAATAACGTCACTCACGCCTTTGTGAAACTCATCTTTATCCGAGATAACCAGACAAGCTGCCAAAGTATTTATTACAGAACTGTTGACGTCCAATCCGAGAACCTCAATATGCTGCTGTTTGGCCAGCTTTGGAAGCACATCTGTGATGTGATGCATTACCTATGGGAATATAAAGAGACAGTTTTTTTCATACTTTCAGTGGGCGCCAGACGGCCTAAGTAGGCCGTGCCACGGCCAAATTTGGCACGGCCTATTTAGGCCTTGCCACGGCCAACGATGGCCGTCAATGTCAACTTTTAGCCACTTAATAATGTTATGAAAATTAGTTTTGGCCGTGGAGCGGCCAACTTAGGCCGCGGGCTGTTTTAAAACCGTTAAAAACCGTTACCCGGAAATTGGACCCAACATTTGAAAATGTATTTAAATAGCACGTTTTCCGGGGTTTCTTTCGACATATCAAACACGAAAATTCACCGACAGGATTTTGAAATTATTGAAAAGTACGTATCGTGGAACGGCATTTTCCTCGTTACCAGAGATAGGCTCAAACCGAAAGTAGTCATGAAGCTGATTGTGTTATGCTTTTCACTTTCGCCCGCTTATCAATTTACAACCCATACACCATATGCATGAATGATTTAAAATTTAATGATGAACATCAAGTTTAAATATATATATATAAACTGGATTTGAGCTAATACTGACTGCCTCTTTGGGATTACTATTATAAACTATTTGAAAATACTAAACAATCCGTCATTCCGTCGTTTATTTCTATAATCCAAGTCGTCATTTCAATAAGCTGTGCTATAAGTGGCTAAATGGACGGACAGACATCTGACACACATCAATACCTTACCTAAATATGCTTGCAATATACCATAAAACTTCTGACGGCCTAAACTAGCCTCGGAGGGCCTAAGTTGGCCGTCCTACGGCCTAAATCAGCCGTGGCCTAAACTGGCCGTGGCACGGCCTACTTAGGCCGTCTGGCGCCCACTGTACTTGACAAGTGAAGAATATGAGTTTTGCATGCAAAACGAAACAAATTTTCATCTTGGTTTTGCCAATTCGCGAATAGCTTCTTTGTGTACGAAGAAAATTAGATTTTTTTGTCTTGCCTGGTTCTCGTATCTCTTCTTCCAGTTTGCTAATTTCTCTTTTTCTTGGACCGCAAAGGAAACGTTGAGTAAAGCCGGGGCAACATTGTTTGTTGTGAGGTTGTTGGATGCAGAGTCAGTCCCAATAGAACCACTCATCTTCATACTCAGACTTTCACTTCGATTCAGGCCTGCGGAGCTTGAGCTGCTTAGTAATTCATTTGACACATTTCCATGAAGTTTCCTGTTTATAAGTTCCACTGCTTCTTGTTTGCTCATTTTACGCTCTTGGAACCTACCAGAGAGAGGAAATAATTTATTGGATTTTGCACAAGCGGCCAACAAATACACACAACAAAATTAGGAGTTCACTCAGACAGGGGAAAAAAACTTACATTTCTTTCTCCCACATCTTCACACGCAAACTGCTGAAGTAGTCGTTGTCTTTTAGAATTATCATAAACAAAGCTCCTAACTCTTTACACTGCTCTTCTGCGGCTTCCAGTGTCTAGTGAATAATTTAAAACAGGAACGAGGGTAAAATATGAAATATCATTCATAATTTAGAAGTTAAAAGTTTATGTTGTGCTTCTATGCTGGTCTGTTGTACCTGCGAGCATTCTAAGACAGAGCATTTGATTCCATGTGACCAAAGTTCTCGCATAAGTTCCAACTTTTCTTTTGACAAAGGATGGCCCGTAGAACAGATAACAACGTCGACAGCTCTGGTTCCAACGCGGTTCCACTCTGCACAGTCTTCTCCGTCATAGCCTGCCACGAGCTTGTCAAAGGAAATGCTGATCCCGACCCCACACTGATTGTGTTCTTTGGACGAATGAGCTGTTGATGTTTCTGTCTGTTCTAACGCCAAAGTAGCCCTACGAGCAAATTAAAGGGAGGCAATAGACATCAATTTCATTTGTTACATTTTATTAGGAATGGAGATCTCTAACGATGAAGGTGCACCACACTCAAGTAATTTCCAAATTTGCAAGTCTTCGGAGCTTGGGCGATACTTAATTGCAACGAAGGATATCAAAAAGGGCGAGATTATTCTTCAAGAAGGGCCACTTGTTTGTGGACCGATAAAAGGAACCGATCTCTCCTGTCCAGGATGTTTCCAACAACCAACAACAAGTGTAAGTGACTGTCTGGGGCGACTTGAGACAAGTGAAAGTTTTATACTAATAGATGTATTCATTCATTGATTTCTCCAGTGTAAACTGTGTGGGTGGCCAATATGCTCTTTAGAGTGTCCTGGAATAAAAACCCACGAGCAATTTGAATGCAAACTCCATTCAGGGGTGCTGGAGCGAATTGATAAGAAGGGTGATAGTGACTACTACAACCGTGTCTCAGGATGTTTGATGATCATAAGGTGTTTGCTTCTCAAGCGCATCGACCCTAGAAAGTGGCATAGTTTTATGGAAATGGCCAGCAACTGGGAGCAGTGGTCAACGTAAGTACAGTTTAGTTTGGTGAATGAAAATAAAATGCTTGAGAAATTTGCAGGCATTTTCTATTCCCAGATCCGCACATTATTCATCTGCCGTCTACTTGGAATCTGTGATACGCAATGAGTACCTCCTTTCCCAGGAAGAATACAGCTCAAATGACATTCTCAAAGTACAAGCAATTCTTGACATAAACGCATACGAGGTACAATTGGGCGACACAAATATCCAAGCTGCTTATAAAACCGCCAGTTTAGCGGAACACAATTGTACACCAAACGCCCACAAATCAATATGCGGTAAATAAATACTAATTAATTACTAATCATCTATGATATCCTAACGTCACACATAGGTACCAACATTTTACTTTTCATTGTCAGCGGACACTCTAGAGCTAACATTCCGTGCGGCAAATGACATTCCAAAAGGCTCCCATATATCTACCACCTACTGTGACGTTCTCTGGCCGACATGGCATCGCCAGCAATTTCTACAATGGTCCAAATTTTTCACTTGCGCATGTGAAAGATGTCAATCTCCTACCGAACTTGACTCCCAATTAGCCAGTTTTGTTTGCTACTCATGCGTCAAGAAAAACAAGTCGGGACTTGCTCTTCCCCTCTTCCAAGCTGCGAACAACTGGGCAAACACCGTTAAGGATTACTCCTGCACTCAATGCAAAACTCACTTCCCCGCAATTGAGTGCCAAATGATTGTGAAAAAAGCTGAAGACGAGTTGAGCCAACTTGACAAGTATGCTTCGCCGGACACAATCCCGATATTTGAGGTAATCACTCTCAACTCTCCCTTTTACTTTGTTGTTTTCAAAAACAAAAATTAATCTTCATTGTGACATGTCATCATTCTTATTTCTTGTTTTTCATTCATTAGCAATGGTTGATTAAATGGACACTCTATTGAAGACATAGTAAACTACTCTGATGAAACAAAGACGTGCGGAGAGTTGTGTGATGACAACCCAAGCCAGTTGGGCATTCCACAACGAAGGGAAACAGACTCATGCTATGTGGGAACATCACTCTTGCTACATCCGCAAAATTCCCTAGTCCTGGATGCCTGCCATACCTTGTTTCTTTTGTATCCCAAGGAAGACTCTACGTTGGAGTTATTGAAGCGGAAAGAGTGTTTTGGAACACATCTTTTGCATGCGACAAAGCCATTATTTACAGGTTGCTCTGATATGTCATACATTCACGCATCCACTTATCTGAAAGATGATACTAGAAAAGTTGACTCAAGAAAAAAAAATGAGGATGCGTGATTAGCTCTAGAAAGCGAAACAGGAGAAATCCTTGTTTTTTAATGCATCTTCCTTTCTCGTCTTATTTTTAGGCATTTCCAAGTTTCGTGGAACGATATCCTATGAGCTGGCAATGACAAAAGCTGCTTTGCTAGTTAATCAATTAGAAGAGAATGGACTGACGGATAGTTTACACCATTTGGCAGAGGTTGTCTTTCTTTTTTTAACAAACGGATTTTGTTTTGCTCGTGGGGTTTTATGACAGGATAAAAGTTTTTGGTTCTTGAGATGGATTTTATTTTTGTGAAATGTGTTGTCTAATTGGGAGTGATTAATGGATACTCCTGAAGCATTTCTCATGATATTTTTCTTTTGTAAAAACTAACCGTAATTTGTTTTTACGCGCAGGAAGTTCTAAAACTGCTAACGGAAGCTTTAGACTTGTTAAAATATGAGCCAGAAGATCAACCTGAAGGAAAACTTGCTATAGCAGGAGCTTCACAATTAGAACAGTTGGCGTCATTTTTCTCTCAACTTTTCCCGGGATCGACGTTGACACGTTATTTAGTTAATGGTGAATAACAAAGAAGCATATTGAAAGAATAAAAGACTTTAAAAAAAGCCGAAACTGACCTGAAACTTTCTATGAGTGCGTCATACCGTCCTCCAGCGGCAATTACATCCACAGTCATTTTGTTTTTACGACGACGTAAGTTACACACCACTTGGAATAGCAGTCCAGAGTAGATATTGCTTCCGAATACCATTGTGGGTATAATTGCCAAAGCGCACTAAACAGATAATAGAAGAATGAAAAAAGAAACTTGTCAATGTCAACAGAAACATCGTTATGCAAAATACCATGAATAGTTCATTCAATCTTACTTTCAAACCCAAATGCTCAAGATTACTCTTCAAAGTTTCTAGCTCATGCAGACCAGCTTTTATCAATGAAGCAGCTTCGCATTTCCGTTTCGTGATACTCTTCAAAATGCTAGAAACTTTTGGCAGTGATCCTTCCACTTCCATCAGGGCAAACAACATGGTAATGAAATGCTCAGGAAGACCTCGGCTACATAGGTAGTTTTGAATTAAAGATTTGGAGGTCGAACTGTTTACCTGTAAGCAAAAGCATTTAAGTTTGTATCATTTTTAGGTATTAAGGATAGACCGATTATTCGTGTCAAGCTTACTTTCACTTCTGACAAGGTTTTCTTAATGGATTCATGGTACTTTGTGTCAATTCCGTGATGAATGAGCATCCCTTCTAATAATTTCGTGTGTCCAAGACGTATGGTGCATGTCTTACTTCTGAACCAGGGTAGTTCATTGAAAATCTCGAGAGCAATCGAAATTATTTCAGCATCTGCTATCAAGGTCCCTACAAAAACAGTTTTTACAAGATATAATTTAGTTCACTTTGAAGCCCCATAATTTAATTATGTAAGACTTACCCTGTGTGCAGTCTACAATATCAAACGCGCATTCAACTAGTTCCCTCGGATGAAGGCCATAAATTTTCCGTTCCCTGAACACTTTTTCTATTGAGTATCGTTTCATGTGTGTGATTCCATTTCGACCAACATATCTGGCGAAAGGGATTCGCAGATCGTGTGGCAGAGAAACTAAGTTTCCACTATGACACATTAAATTGACTATAGACTCATTTTCCTCGTAAATTTCTCCCTTGGGCATTAAGATCGGTGTTGGAACTTCAATGCCTCCATGCTTCTCAAAAACTTGATGCACTGTCGACTTCAATTTATGAAGGAAATGGTAGCATTTCAGATAGTTTCCAGTTGTTGGGAATCGAGTATTTTCCATATCGTAAGTGTAATTTTCTGCTGGTGTTACTTTCTGATGAAAGCATGACGCTATAAGAAATTTATACGCTTTGCTTTGGGAGTTCTTGAGTGTCCGAGAGAAAATATCACGAAGTTCAGCCTCTTCAAGATGAGGAGGAGGAAGATAATCTGATTGCAGCAATTCCAAAGACGTTGGACGCCCACTTGGTTCATGATTGAGGAGCCATTTTATGATGTGAGTAACTTGTGGCATGATGTGTTCGTCGAAGTCTTTTGGCAAAATTATAGCCGGAAGTCGCAACGCAGTGATCACTCGAACCCGCTCCATTCCTGTAGGTAACGGATGGTAGAACATTTCGAAGAAAATTATACCTAAACTATAAATGTCCACTTTCTGCAGAGAGAAATGAAGTCACTGTCAAATTACATTCATGTTAAACTGAGTACAAACATTTGATCAAACCTGGTTGTAAGAAATTTTGGTGGCTTTGGACATGAGTTCCGGTGCGACGTAAAGGGCTGTTCCAACCTGACCTGTTTGAGACTCATCGGGAAAATCAACGGACTGCGGTTCTTCAGTTTTCTCCTGGATAATTTCACCGGTTGTTAATCTAGTGGTAGAAAAAAGTAGCATTAAAAAAAATTCAAGTGAACCCATGTTATATCGCTTTTGGTTTACTTAGGCAAAATGCTGGATGTGGCAAGCCCAAAATCCCCAATTTTGACATGATCATGAGAGTCCAAAAAGATGTTAACGGCTATAAGAGAGTTAAATTTTGTTATGCGTTTCATGTACTGTTAGAAAAATGTCAGGGTGTTAAAAACAATTTACGCTTTAAATCTCGATGAATCATTCCTTGTTGGTGAATATGGACGAGACCTTCCACAATTTCACGGAAAAGTCTCCAAGCCCTGTCTGTGTCTTCAAACAAGTTATCGTCAATTGCTGTTCTGTAAAAGCAAAATCGTTTTTTCAAATGAAACTGCAGTGTGTTCAGTAAAATAGCTAACATCGTGATTTGAGTCTACCTCAAGGTACTCTTTTCACAGAACTCCATTTGAATGAACATGTATTGAATTTCACGATGATGTGGTTCTTCCGGCGATGCATTGTCACGTTTACTTATGTCTGAGCTTGCCTCAACAACAAAGTTTTTGGAACGATATGATTCTTCAGCCGTGTCATCCGTTTCGCTTGCTTCAATCCTACCAGAACAACTATCGCTTTCAAAAATGATTGCGTCGGAATCATCATTTGTTAAGCGACTGAAACGACAAGAACATGTATTACTTTCATGATCTCGTTTCTAAACTTCCAAATTGTATTCTTCTTACAGGAATGAAGTTCCAAACAGGTCTACCTCGTCTGAACTGTCTTCTGAGTCGTCTGCTTCATCAGCACCATTAGCAATTGATATGCTCCATTCCGAATCTTTCATGGGAGGAGCTAAATCCTCGACATCGTCAAACATTCCTAACTGATCAAAGAAAGTTCAAATGGTTAATGGTATTCTTCACAACAATTTCAAAAATTACTATTCATAATGTAACTTACGCTATTTTTGTTTTTCAACGGATTGTCAAATTTAAAGCGGACACTTGGTTCTTTTAACAACTTTTTATCAGGAGAATTTGGCTCTGTAGACGTTGCTTCACTTTCTGTTCCCTCTTCCTCTTCGACAGTTTCTATCCATGAATTGAAATATCTCACAACGTTTTCATGGTTCAGTTGGGACAGCAGTTTGACCTCGCGGGTTATCTTCTTGTTGAGTTGTCTATTTCTAGGATTTAACTTGATCCTCTTCAAAGCGTAGACTCTGCTATCAAGCTTATTCTGGACCTACCAAATAAATAAAGTAAAAGAATATTGATGATTAGAAATTATAAAAATTCGTAAACGCACCGAAACTAAGAACTCACTTTAAGAACATCACCAAATCCACCTTTCCCGAGAAATTCCAAAACTTGGAACTCATTATGAAGTCTGGACTGTGACGAGAATGGAATTGTTGATGCAATTCTGGGTGGAAGAACAGGATCCGCGTCATCATTACTACCGTCATCGTCCTAATTACACAATGATATAATTTTAAAGTGAATTTTAACTATTTTATCGAATGTCCTTGGAGTCCTGCTATAGTGGACCCTGGTAATACCTTTTGGGGCACCGGTGAATCCGCCATTTGCATAGCTGGACCTTTGTTAATGGACATTTTAAGGAACGGATGTTCCAGCAACTGACTTGTCGTCCATCTATTGTTTTCTAAGGTACTTAGGCATCTGCAAGATAACGAAGCAAATCAATTACCATCACCTCAAGATTGCATTTGGAGGAAAATATGACAGCTCACTTTTTCAGAAAGTCTTGAAGCTCGTCAGGTATTGTTTGTGGAATATCAGGTCCCTCTACGTAGCGGCCTTTGAGCAAACTAAGTACAATAAGACCTAATCTATAAATATCTCCTTTCTTGCCTCCTCTGCCAACGGAGGGCGGAAAAGGATCCACAATGTTAGCCGTAGGATTAACCAGTTTGTTGAGTTCATACACTTTTCGTTCTATTCCATAATCGCCAACTTTTATTTCATCTATAACAAAGGTTACAAAAATTATAGTTGTTAATATTACAGTTCTATCATCACTGTTTACTATAAGTAGAAGGAATTTACCTCCCACGTCCAGGAAAATGCTAGTATCCCGAAGATGTCTATGCGCAATATTATTATCATGCAAAAACTTTAAAGCCTCCAAAACGCCATTTGTAATATGCCTCAGGAGCGGAAGTGCCATGCTGCACAGTTCGTGAGGATCGTTTAAATACGACCTAATTGTATGGCCACGTACAAACTCTTGAACAGAGTAAAGATAAACCACACCTGGTTCGTCACTCGCCGGAAAAATTTTCATTCCATAATATAATATCGTATTGGAGTGTTCCAGTTTCTGCATTAAGTTAGATTCAATCTCCAGCGATTGTAATTGCTTGATTAACCCATCCAATGAGAGCACATCGTTTCCTAATTCTCTTCCTTTGCGATCCACTGGAATCGAAAATCGCCACTCGTAAATGGCGACTAATGCACCTGTTTTGGAAATCCCGGCGTAAACAGTGCTCCCACTTCCCCGGTTGCTTCGTCCGATCACTTCTCCTTTATAGTAATACTGGACAGATTTCCCACTGATAACTTCCAACATCACTAAATCAGACGATTCCGATACTGATGAGTCGCTACCTTCCGAGTTACTTCGTCTTCTACGGCAAGAAATTGAGCGCCTCTTCCGCCTTCCAATCATTGGCCTGATTCCACCAGAAAAGGAATCAGTTTTGGTCGGTGATTCCAAATTTTCATTACTTTCAGATTGCTGTGTTTTCCAGAGCTCGCGTCGTTGTCTCAGTTCCTCTTTCATTTCTTCTTGTTTCTTTAAGATCTCTTCCATTATTGCCAGTCGTTCTCGTTCCTTTGACATAAGTTGTAGTTGTTGATTTCTTTCTTGCATTAACTTATGCCTCATTAACATCTCATCGTGGAAGCTTCCAGTTGGTCTTTTCTGGTGGGCGTACAAAAATTCCTAGAACAGAAAACCAAATTTGTTCAAACACTTGTGCTTCAAATTTTCTATTCACTCAATCGTCAATCGGCATTACCTCCACTGTGGACAAAACGGAGTACATCATGACCTCTCCGATATTTTCGGTTGCCTTCTTTTTCAAATCTGCTGTCAGTTCCTGAATTTCCTGAGCCGACAGCCCTTTGCTTTCCTCGATTGTCATCTTCGGAATCCTGCGAACAAAAATATAAATTACAGAAATATTAAACATGCAAAACCCAAATCCATTCCAACAATAGAGAATAATAACTTTATAATAGTTCTTTATATCAATTATTCCAACTTACACATTTGGATACATGGGCGGAAATGCGACATGGAGCTTCACAAAGGTCATGTTTTCCAATGGAGCTCCACCTCCGCTGCTACCCCGCTGGGGGTACAGGCTAACTTTGAACTGTGGCGTAGAGTTGTCATCATCTTCCACATCTCCAGGATAAATTGCCTTGATAGCTTCAACTTCTTCAAATTGGCGAGTTCGTAAATCCTCTTCCGACATTTGGCATCACATAAACAAGTACCAAATGTGTTCCTAGTTCTGTTTCCCCAAAACGGACACAAGTGTCAAACTAGACATTTCAAATGCAAAACTGAGGAGAAAGTTCCAACAAAACAATATCAAAACAGTGCGTGCACTCACTAAATTACTGTCGTACTGTAAACTTAACGTGCAATTTCGCGTGATGAAGTTGTAATGCAAATTGCGTGAGCAGTAAATTGGTAGAGATATGTATGATATTAATATTGTTGCAAGTTGCAACTTTGTTTGGATGTTGCATCAATACGGAAATAGGCGATAATATGCAAGCGTCAAAAGCAACCTTGATTTTCTTGCAAGCAGCTCATGTGGTTGTCATCTGTTTAGGGAATAAATTCATGCGCTTAAGCTGCTTAAAAGCTACCGAGATATAAATATGAGTATATGAGATACTGTTATTGCAGAGGCTGCTGCGCAGAACGGCAGAGCCCAAACAGTATGGAAAGATAAGTCTCAAAATCTCCACACTGCAAAAGTTAAATGTATGAAACAGAGTTGCTATTTCTATGCTGTTTCATAATAAAGCCTTCGATCGCCAGAATTAAAAAATTAACCGACCGCACGAAACAGTTTATTCGCAATGTACTTTCTTGCCGTTAAAACAATCATGAATACATAAATTATAAACTTTTATGTAAGCATACAGTCCAGTTAAGAAAGTCCTTATTTCCTTGATACATATAAAATATATCCACGAAGATATTTATGTAATGAATTAGATCAAAAAAGAAAAGAAGTAAGCACTGTAAAATCTATTCTACACTATCCTAGCATTATAATATTTTCGAGGGAAATGTTTTCCAATAACAGTTCAAGTAAAAATCACTTCGATTGTATTTTATGAAAAGCAGGAACTTATTTTTAACCAGACTTGGTCTTCAACGGTCTGAAAGTTCCAACGACTACAGCGTGGTCACGCTCGTAAGGTTCGAGAGTAAGCTGTTCCTGAGGTTTCAACTTGTCAGCTTGAAGCTTTTTCACTTCTCCGGCGAATACGGCTTCGGGCTCGGCAGTGGAGTCAATGCAGTTAGCCTGAGGAGACGAAACAGAAGCACTTTAGTTACAAACAATCTTACGAAACTGCGGAGCTAGCTTCATAATAATAATGACTTACCTTTATGGAAATAACGAAGTGACCTCCAGTTTTGAGGAAATATTGAGAGTTCAAAGACACGATTCTCGCCTGATCAGGCTGGGCAACATCAGCGAAGACGCAATCTACCATTCCTACTAACATTCTGTACTTGTTGAGGGTGACGCGCGTCTTCAATGATGGGGATAATGTTTGTACGTTTTTTCGCCACGTTCAGCAAATCACGACCTGATCTGTGTGAGAACTCAACTGCATAGACAAGGCCCTCCTGCAATAATCAAATCGAATTCGAAATATATTCCCTGTTGTGGATTTGATTTGTAGTTGTTTTGACCAAGTCATGAAACTAGAATCACTTACTGGTCCAACGATATCAGAAACGTGAGATACAGTTGTTCCTGAGGCAGCTCCCAAATACAAAACTTTGCTTCCTGGGGGCATGTGAATTTGGTCGACACCTCCTAATATAGCAGCAGCCAACTTCGATCGGAAGGGATTCCATACACGGTACTCAATTTTGGTTCCATCTTCTTCCTATAAAACATCCAACGAGTTATTATTATGCGTTATTATCATCAATTCAGTCAAAACGTTGTACAACAATTTGAAAGTTTGAAACTTACATCAACAGAAATCCTTTTCTCTCCATACACTGATTCCCCAACGGCCATATTCCTCGTAACCAATGCATCTTCCTTCCCGCGAGCAATAAACACTCCTGGATGACGATGAGGTTCAATGATCACATTCTTTCCTCCTTTCATTCCACCTCCTCCACGTCCACCCCTGCCTCCCCTACCACCACCTCCTCTACCTCCTCCACGGCCACCACCACGACCTCCAAAACCTCCCCGGCCACCTCCGCCACCGAATCCGCCTCTTCCCCCACCTCCTCCACGTCCACCACCACCACGACCGCCAAACCCTCCACGGCCTCCTCCACCACCACCGAATCCTAGACAAGATAACAACAAAATTAAACATTTCTAACTAACATTCTAACAATTCACAACGGTTGTTTTCCTAATATTCAAGCTACTTACCCGGTCGACCCATTTTGACTCTTTACGGCGAAATCAGACTCCAAGTGCCTGCACAATACAAAAAACAATTAATTTGTAATTTCCAATTTACTGACACTATCATTAACTGGTGCCAATGGCATTATACTGATTCATTTGAGATTTACTTATCAACAATTACTTCGTTAAACTTTCTTAAAATTGAACAGAGGAGAGAAGCATGGCTTCAGTCATGCAGGCTTCGTTTTTACTGTAAACACACTCGAATGCACGCTATGATAAGGTCCAAAGGCTTGGGTTGCTGGATATGAATAGATGCAATGCATGTGCTTTTCTTAAATGGTGCGGTGCGGGTTTGATATTGCGGGGCAGTCAGCGACTTGCGAATGAGCATCAACAAAACTCTTCACCGAACCGTTCTTACTTACAAGGGTTGTTTTGATCGGTCAAAAAATATGTATCCATGTCCGAGAATGATTGACTCGAACCAGATTTTTACTCTCCGTTTGCGATCATCGAAGTTCGTAGATGTTAGCACAGCTCGTATGTATTTATACGCTGTGATGTTAGTGTGTATCCCAAACCAAAACTCTATTCGACTCTCGTCGAATTCAAGAACTTCAAACTATTTTATGAACCATTTTATTCGCATCAAGTAAATTATGAACTCTTCCATATAAAACGAACTTTTTGGTGGCACGACATAACATGACTGTTTAAATTTTAAATATTAATATCGAGCCGGGGGAGGTGAGCCGAATCCAGGCGAGCTTGCCTGCAAAGGTGTGCTGGATGTGGGACCCTCTTCCACGGTACATTTGCAAGATGTCGAAGTTGAAGTAAGCACTGGAGGCTCCGTTGTCTGCAAAGGTTGGTGGGAGCATTGTTGGTATTGAGGATTTGAGTGGGTCACAGGTTGTTGGTGAGGTATGTCTTGAGGAGGGGAGGAAAATACAGGCACATAATATAAAGGCTGTTGAGATTGAGGTCTCGACGGAATGTTGCTGGGTCCAGACTGGGGATTGAAATTTCCACAAGTTTGGGGAGGACTCATACCACCAGATGCGTGGCCTGGATTCACTAAGCATTCGGAGGCCGCGCCAATGGCAGGTAAAAGTTTATTCCAAAAGGCACATGCTTCTGCGTGCGGGCCGTGGTGATCTGGAGTTGTCGTATCTGACACTATGGTAGCGTTTACGTCTAAATACACGGGATTCTCTTTGCTGTACCTTTCCCAGTTGGTGGATGGGACGCTGAAATAACAGTGAAATGGAAATATGGAAGATGTATATGAACAAGTTCTAAGCAAATTCATCGTTGTAATTAATTAATCACATTTACCCTTTGCGAGCAAAGTTTCCAACCATTTGCTGGAAGTTTTGGACCATCAACTTTTCATTTTCGGTAAGTGTCCAGTCTGCAGGTGGGCCGAACAGCAGAGGGATGTCATCGCCGTGCAGAACACCCATCCATTCAGCCCACGGGTTAGATGAGAAACGCTTATGAAAAAAAGAATCGTTGAATGATTATCATTAAGTAATAAATCACAGGTTCTCGATTTACCAAGATTTACCTGCGTTAGATGATAGTAGTAGACGCCAAGTCCACGAATAGACCAGCCATTAGCGAATTTCCTATGAGGACAGACAAACATGGCGTCGCCAGCCGCTGCGGCAATGTTGCGTTGATTTGCGTATCCATCTTCAGGATTCTCCCAGTGTGTGTACTACAATATAACCGATAAAATCATGGAAGTAACAAACCGGAAATAAAAAAATCAGACTAACTGATGTAAAACTGTACCATGTCGATGATTGCCTCACGCTCCAGTTCGTTGTAGTCATAAAAGAGTTCGCTCATAATCTCCACAAATCTGTCGTAAGTCACCGATGTCGGCTTCGCATGAGACAAGTAGTTGATGTAATGATAAAGAATGAAGAAAGAACCTGCATACAATTTAAATTTGAAGTCAACAACTTAAAAATGGAGGTGGCCCTGGGCATCCATGAATATTTGGATAACCTTCATCTTCAACAGTTCCCAACAACAAATCAGCTCTTTTTGCTTTTCCTCCCATCAAAAGTGTTTGAGGATGATCGGGAAGGAAGGTGCCATCCACGACGGGAGCAAACGGGAAGTCAGTCATGTGTTTGTAGTTTTTCCATTGATTGGTCACCAATTTGTTTACATCTGCGTTCCTCAGACACTCCATAATTTCAGCAAAATTCTGAAACACAAAACAAGCCAAGTCGCTAACTATATGAGTTGATGATTTACAGTTTGTTTGCTCAATGTATGCTAGTCTGCCTAACCTGTTGATTACAGCCAACATCTTTAGCAAGTTCATATGAATTTTGTCTAGCTTGGTCGCAGGAATTCAAGGCGTAAGCATTATCAATTGGAAGGCCAGATGTCATCATTCCCCGTTTAATATAACCTTTGCTAAGGGGTGACAACAAATGAAAACCGACCGATGCTGCTCCTGCGGACTCACCAGCGATGGTTATCAAGTCTGGAGAAGCAAGACACAAGATGTATTATCTCTGTCACTGTGTCACACATTTTCTTACTGAATTATCTCAAGCAAAACTCGAAATTCACCTGGATTTCCTCCAAAATACTCGATATTTTTGTGAGTCCATTGAAGCCCCAGGGACTGGTCGAACAATCCATAGTTCCCTTGTCCTGGTTCCAGGTACAGAAAGCCAAGTGGGCCTAGACGATACTATAAGGGGTAAATTGAGAATTGATAAATTATGCACCTGCTTTTGTTAATTTAAGATACTAAAATTCACAAACCTGGACGCTAACAACAATCATTCCTTGGGAAGCCGCCAATCTAGCGCCATTGTAAACCTCTAAGTTGTTAGAACCACTAAAGAAACCGCCTCCATAAATCCAGAAAAATACTGGTACGGTTGTCTCTTCTTTCTCATTAAATGCCGATTCAGGCACCCAAATGTTCAAGAAAAGACAGTCTTCGGACGTATTTCCTTTCGGGGTCCACATAGCCTCTCCTGAAAATCCATTAAACACATCTGGAGCCGTTTGTGGACATGCTGGTGGCATTTTTGTAGCATCCATGACCTCCTCAGTCGGCTCATACGGTACAGGTCTCTGGAACCGAAGCTTGTTTATGGGAGGTTTGGCGTAAGGAACTCCATAAAATATGTACACCCCTTTTCCGTCAACGACGTCTCTTTTCCCCACAAATGTTCCTTTAGGAGTGACGGCTTCTGGAGAGGCACTGGATGCGGGGGCGGAGGTGGAGGATACTGGTCGAGCTGTGGTTGGTGACGTTGTTGTTTGAACATACCTGGGAGGAAGAGGAACGTCGTCATCTTCCAGATTACTTTGCTGTTGCGAAAAATCAGAGAAACCATCGTTTCTGCTGACTTGTTGAATATCTTCGTCACTATCCCGGGGGAATTCGGGAGGAACCCCTCCATATTCTAAATGGTTGAATGGAGGGTAGTTGCTCTGGGACGGCAACTGTTCAGTCCACCCCGTGTCCTGGAAATGGCCCATAGTTTGTCGGGCGAATCCACGTGCAGGCCTGCCATGGCGTCTGTATTGTGGATAACCTTGGCCCTGCGCTAGTCCTAGCTCACAAAGTAGGACAATCAACAAAACAACTGCGGAGAAACCAATTCGCCCCATGATTCACGACAGTGCTTGTCTTTCTTCCAGCAGCGCAAACTGGAAACTTAATTGCGATTGGGCTCCATCATATTTTTATATGCAAAATTGTCGGGAGTAGATGTTTCAATGTATTTTAACCTTTTGTCAATATTTCTATTCATAAAATGGAGGAAAATTGATAACAACCAAACGCAGTTCAAAGTCATCATGTCATCAACGTTCTTAAATGAAGTGTATTTGATATATTTGATATAGTTTCATGATTAATGAAAGAAGTGTTGTACAAATCAAATGTTTATACTCATCGTCATCGTCAGTATTAAAAAATCATGCGCGTTGTCTTTATCTCAAGAAATTGAACTCGATGAACTTTAAATGTCGACGTGTTACGCAAAACAAGGTAAAAAGAAACCGTATTAAAATGGAGAAAAATGCTATGATCTGTTATGTTATGACTAATGACCATGATCTAAATGAGCGCATATCTGACTACTCGCAAACATGTTTTTCAGTAAATTATGTGACTGGTTTTGATTTTGATAGTTCACCCCTCACTCTGCTCTCGGCACTCCATTCAACTCCATTTTTGGGAATGCCGTAAATGAGAATTTTGGTGGTCCAGAAAATGTATTTCATTGGAGCGCCTAATCTTGTAAATGAGAGAAACGAACTTCATTCAACGTCGAAGCGACGAGTGTCTTGGAGTTTAGAAAGAGTACAGGGGTACGACATATCAGCTGTTCCATATTTGTATAATCCATACTAGCCGAGTTACAGCCGTGCGTTGAAATTCAGCT